>RJWH01007512.1:14583-39705 GCA_004363575.1 Solenodon paradoxus | reverse complement strand
GATGGATGGATGGAGTGAAATCAGACAGAATGCATAAACTAAAAGCATATGCTGTGTGTATGTAGCATTCTTATATTTCCATTATTAATGCTCCAACTCATACCGCCCATGTATTCGCGACCATCACAAGAATCACATAAAAGTTATAGACTTCAACTCAACTTGACCTTTGGGAGCTACTAGTTAACCAACATGGCAATCACCTCTTCTTTATCTGCAATGTTCCTCCTGTCTTCTTCAAAGATGTTTTACGTGGAACATTATCAATTGGTCCATTATCTCCAGAAACGTTCTAGCAGTACCTACAGGTGTGTTGTGGCAGAGAAACACGAAGACCAATCAGAGAAGCAGAAGGTCTATGGGCAGCTCTGAGCCAAACTGTTAGATTTTGATTGGCGCACCTGAAACCTGAGCCTGCTCACTAAGGAAAACCCAACACTGCATCGTGGTCACAAGCACAGAATCTGGAGCCAGATGCTCATATTGAAATCCTGGCTCCACTTTCAAAACTGTATCACCACTGGAAACCTCAATGTTCTTACCTGGAAAATGGGGGCAACGACAGTTCCTACCTGGAGGCAGAAGGAAGGAAACAGAATTGTACTTCTCTTGCGTTGGTGGAAAAACATGGAAACCCATCAGCCCACCAGGAGACAAACCTTCCCATGGAGACTATCTTTCCCATATTTTCCCTTTTTTATTAATCATACACTCATCTCAACTCCTCTCTGAGATGTGAGGAAACAAGCTTCCTGGAGGTACAACAGATGCCTCTACAGGCCTGACACACAGTAGGTCTGCGATAAATATGTTGAATTGACTGAGTGACTGATTCACAAGCTGAAAGAACCTGACAGTCATCACACCTGTTTGACCCCAAAAAACAAAGGATAAACTATAGGGAATAAAGGTCTTGGCATTTGGAAACCTTGGCCTGGAATCTATATTCATAGAAACTTCTATTATGGCTACCTTTTTATTTTTCATTTGAGACACTCCCTACCTGAAGGGCATTTAACTAGGGACAGAAACCCCAGAGAAGGTAGGAGACGTTTAATCAACCAGCAAAAACAGAGCCACAAAAATGAGCAAGTTGACGTGAGCTTCAGGCGGATCAACCCTCATGGTCACATTCCCTGACCGTCAGTGCCCAGCATTTAGTAAGTGATGTTGAATAAAAGGTCACAGAACAAAGAGATGAAGACACAGAGAGAACCATCTGATGAAGGAGTTGGCTACCAGAGACAGCACTTCTCTGAAGCTGCATTCTGTGACCTCTGACACTTCTGCAAGGGCTTTTAGAAGAGGTGGGAAATAGTTATTACAGAGAAGCCTGGGTGTGGGAGATTTGGGAGAAATAGGAGCAGACAGTCAAGTTTCTATGGGATATGAACCTCAGTCAAGACATTTGTCTTGTCTGCATGAGTTTGTCTTGATGTCAGAGTGACTAGAAGACCTGGAGGAAGGGATTAGCATGGTGTAACTGTCTATCATTAGGGCAAGGACGGTGCTCCCGCCTCTAACCCGGGTCCTCCACATCTTTTCCCCTTTGAGAGCTAGCCCTCATTTTCTAAGAGTCTTGCCATCTGTCTCTCTTCCTCCAGCTTTGACCAGGCCTCGGAGACCCTGCTTGTCTTATCCCTGCGTGAGTCAGACACAGAGATAAACACTCTCTTCGATGGACTTTCTTTTCTTCCTGAGACGAGCACCGTCTCCTCCCCCCCCAAACGTGGGTAAACCATGCACACCACTGGCTCTTGGACGCCCTTTTACCAAGTGTTTCACAATGTACCCTTCAGAAAATGACCCCCTTCCTTCTGTCACTCAGCAGGGAAATACAACATGAGCCGAGAGCCTGGCTATTATGCTTGTGAATAATTCAAGTTTCAAGTGCAGCCTTGGCAAACCTGAAAGCAAATCACTACCAGAAAGTACCCAGCTGCCCCCTCAATCCTCTGGCTACTTTGTCTTGGGGGTGGAGCCCTCTCAGCTGGCCCCTGTGAGCCTGGATGATCAGAGCTCCAAGCCCTCTCTCCGCCCCTGTCGATGGCCACGGCATAAAGTTTTGGCTGATCTGCCTTGGGAGAGGAAGATAAAGCCCTTAAACAGAGATTAGTCACACTCATTCCAACCCCACTTACAGCCAAGAGTCAAAGTCGATATTTGCTACGTAGAAAAGGACAAAAGGAAACAAATTTGATTTGCAAGCTCTCCAAACAGACCAGAAAAAGCAATTCTCTACCGCTTACCCCATCTGCCTCCTTGTAAGAACAACACTAAGCTAGTACGTCCCTCCTTTGAGGGATTCTCAACATTTTGGTCTCTGAATCACAAACCATAAATTAGGTCTCTGAACAGAGTATCCCACAAAGAACTGAGAGAGAGATGTCCTTTAAAAAAAGAGAGAAAAAAATCAACTAGATAATTTTAAATGACTTTATGATGCCTTAAAATGACCATGACACTGTTGCTGCTTTAGACCAGTAAAAGCTTGAGAAACCTTAGAAAGGGGACTCATGAAAGACCACATTATTGCAAGATAATCCGCTGTGGAGCTGGGTCCAAAAAGCAGCCTTTTAATCAGAGTGAATGTAAATCTACACCCCAACCATCAGCCTTTTGTGAAATGACAGCATTTCCGTTTTGGAGAACGCTTATGGGATTAGCCAGTCCACGGCTGATGGGTGGAGAAAACGAAGTCCAGCAAGATTAAATGACCTGATCCAGAACTTGTAGGAGCTGGGGTAGTGTCCAGACCGGACACTAGTCACCAAGCAAGTTCTTCTGTTGATGGAAGATCCTTCTCCCTCATCCACCCTCACTGGGCACAGGGGCAGAGGGCCCAGTCCTACCCAGGACCAGGGGGGCAGAGGGCCCAGTCCTACCCAGCGGGGCGGAGGGACAGCCTGGGCCCATCCTGTCTCATCAGCCACACTGTCACTGCCTCCTCTGTCTGAGTAAGTGCTGATGGACTTAGAAGGCTGGCAGTCACAGGCATGGCAGAACCCTTGCTGGGAAGGTAACTGCCTGCGCTGTATCAGGGTCACCTCTGAAGGCTGGATTCCGTGACCCACGCCCCAGGCCAGACAGGCCACTCCAGGGCGCCGAGCGAGGGGGTGCACTCCAGCACGGGGCAGTACCCACTCGGCAATCAGACTGCAGCCGGAGGGGAAGACGCTGTGGACTCTGCCGCAGAGAGGCGGGATGTGCCTCGCCAGCTGGTCCCTGCTGGAATCCTCCCGGGGCCCAGGACGCACTTGCCTGGGAGTCACTACGCACTCTTTCTCTAGAAAGCTTAGCTGCTCCTCCATGCAGGAGGACGGGGTTTCTTTGTCTTGCAGTTTGTTTTAAGAGACAGGACATCCTAGTTACACCTTCCCTGGCGTTCAGAGGCGTGTGCAGACCTTGTCTAACAGGGCTGCTGGCCCTAACCGACATGCTCAAAAGGTCAAAGCCAAACACTAAGTACTTCGATTAAAGGTGAACATGGCTTTTTGGGGGGATGAATAGATGTTGTTTAATCTGTGTGGATCCAGTATTCAACAGGCTTCTCTCTTCCGCTTCGGAAAACTTGAAGGAAACATCTAAACAGCATCCAATATCTCGTTTCTTCATGTTCAACAAATGTCAATGACATGCAGACAGACCCTTCACAGTGAAAGGCTGGCTGGTCCAGTGGGAAGGCGGTGGGCTTCTCATTCCCCTGCGCTCTGCCTGGAGCAGGAACCTGGTCAGGCTGCAGCGGGAGCCTCTCCTAGGTCAGGTCTGCACAAAATAGACGTGCCTTTTACTGCTCAAAAGGGTGGATTGGAGAGAAAGAAAGAAAGCAGACTGAACCATCCGTTGTCATCGTTCTCTGAATTCTTATCTTGACTAGGCCACTGGGGACCTGCAAAGAAGAGTCAGGCCCCAAACCTTTACCCCTAATACTGTAAACCTGCTACCCTGTCCTGAGTGACTTCACCCCTTTTTTCCTGTTGCATTTCCAAGATGGATCATCCAGTCTCACAAGCAGGCCTCGCCAGGCTAACTGCAACATCTCTTCCGGACAGCTTTCCTTGATTGACCACTGAGTCCCACCACTTTCTCTGCCTGCATCGGTAACTTTTATTCTTGTATCTCTGGTACCCAACACACACACACATACACACACACACACACACACACACATAATCCTTCATATGCAAGGAATACATACAAAACTGGTTAAGTCTTCTTAATGAGTTCTATAGTATAATTTCCAGTATTGTCCCGTCAATTCCCTGGTTTTAATCATGTACTAGAGTTACCATAGATGGAGATAGAGGAAGGATGAATGGGTACTTTCTATACTATTTTTCTGCAACTTCATAACTTCATATGCATATTTTTAAGAGAGGGAGGGAGGAAAAGAAACACTAATTTATTTGCGTCTTTATTTTGGTTGTTACAGCTCTGGGTCCTTGGGCTTTTACATGGTCTACACCCCAGTAGCCAGCTTAGCATGTGAGCCACCACTTAAGCCATTCTACTCTTAAAAATAATAAAAAGCAAGTCCTTTGCAAAAGCAGTCCTATGATTCATAAGAAGTGACCTGGAACCTATAATGTGATGTCTGGAGTAGGTGCCAGCAGGAAACAGACACCCTCTAGAGATGGGGTGATGGCAATGGTGGCTCTGGCCAGAGAAGAAAGATGGACAGGATTTAAAGAGTGAGAAAAGTGGAGAAGAGAAAGGTTTTTCAGAACTTGGGAACCAGAGTGGAAGAAAACCTTCCTGGCATCCAGGTCCACATTCTGCCCTCTTCATGACATTTTGGTGACCTGTCCTGACAGAGTTGGGTCATGGCAGTGAAGGAGACAGGCCCTCTCCACATGAGTGCCATCTACAGAATCAGCTTTTATCAGATTTATAAACATTGACCTCTTTTATTAATACATGAGTCCTGATCGAACAGTGGGGAGTTTAGAGCTTGTACCTTGATAGTTCTGAGTTCTTATTGGCTGGAGGAGCGTTCAGAGGCTATTTCTAATTCATCAGAGAGAAGCGAGAGTTCGTGCCCCTTTGGGGCAAGCTCCTCCACCGTGGGGAGGGTCACCTTGGTGAGATTGTCCAATCAGACAAAAACAGATGTCAAGGTCATCCTCTTTTTTCTGGTGGGAGGGAAACACCCTGATATCGGTTAAGTCATCTAAGGCCAGATGCATCAGACTGGGATGTCAAGGAGTCTGGTTCAAGCTGTCAAAAGCCATGTCATCAGGGACACCTTCCTACAAACTTGATTTTTTCTTTCATGCTCACCACCTAACTCTTTCAGTATTGCTGAAGATATGTAGAAAATTACGAACACTAGGAAATTCTAGAAGGGCAAGTTTGACACAAAAGATTTATTCTTCACTCCTGACTCCAGAAGGCAGTAAGATGGGCAGTTCTGAAGCAACTCATTCTTAACCCATAACAGGTCTTCCTAGCCAAGCATGCAGGGTTCAAGTTACTCCATAGTCCTTGGTTCCTGTAGAGTAAAAGAGCATATTTCAAAAACACTGCATCCCGCAGGGACAACTGGAACCTGAGGCCAGATGTCAAACACCCCCGAGCCCAGGGGCAGGGACCAGTCAGCACACAAACACGGGCTGGTCCTCCCAGGAGTCTCCCTGCTATTCCTGCCCCCTCCCATCACCACCACTTACTTTTCCTCCTCTTCATCTCTTCTCTTTTCATGTCTGCCCCTCGAAGTCACTACCCAGTTCTCTAAGGCATACTGGTGACTCCATTTAAAGCCCAGCGAGACGTGGGTAACCGACACACACCAAGGGTCCGCCATTTTGCTACCAAGGATGACTTCACCAAACTAACAGGAAACTCCACGTATTTCTTCTCTTTTTCACCTGCCTTTCAATTGAGGGCAAGGGTAGGGGATATATATTTTTGTGCCACTTGCTTTACAGTGCCTCTGGGCTGCTCAGGCAACACCGCTGCTGGCCAGCACTGGCCCCATCCTTGTTGGAAACGTTATGAGTCCTAATTAAGAGCTACTTCTAGGCACTGGGATCAGTGAGATATATCAAGACCTTGCCCAGAGGACCCCACAGCCTAGTGAAGGAGGCGGGGTGGTAAGCACGCTAATGCAGGAATGGCCACAAGGGATCACAAGGCACAAGTCTCTCCTAATTAAAGCGAGCCCTTTAACCGGAGATGGAAAGTTGCAGGGGACTTAGGGCAGCTGACCAAGAACCTTGACCACTTTCTGACTTATCCCCTTCTCCTGGGGGATTTTCTCAGTTCAATTATTGTTCCAGTCAACTCTCAGATCCCCCGGGGGTAGACAGTATGGCAGAGGGCACACAGTTTTCATTACTGAAAACGAAATGGTTACGGAGGTCTTCAGCTATAGAATAAGGAGTAAAACAAATGACAGCGCTTGCAAGCAACAAGATGATCACAGCGCCTGGCACCAAGTAAGTGTTAGCTCTTGCTGTTCCTGGGAGAAAGCGCTAGCTCAGACGGATCCAGTCTAGCCGGGAGCCCGCCTGGGGCATCTCAGCACAGACAGCCGCACATCACTGCCCTTCTCCCAGGGGTTCCCCCCACCCAGATCACTCACAACTCCCTGGTGGGGAGGAAAATGAGTTGCCAGCTGAGCAAGACCAGAGAATAGCGAGATTCTCGGCTCTTATCTATCTGTTCCCAGTGTGTTGGCTGGGCCACCTCCACCTGTTTAACTCCAAGTGCCCAGAGCAGAGAACATGGTTTCATTCGATGATACACATGAAAGGGGGTGGGGGGGACTCAGCAAATCCCATTCAGAAATTTCTCATCTGGAAAGGACTCTTCAAGAGTAAAAGGTTATGTGCAATCGTTTCATTGAAGAATACAATCATTGACAAGATAATGCTCAGACACAGAGAAACGTAAAGAAAAAGTAACTCATCCCCAGTCTCAGCACGCAAACATGAAAGTGATCAGTGAAGGAGTGTCTCATGATGGACAGCTGACGTCCTCGGCTGGGTAAGCACAGCGGGCTCTGCTGCCCGGGATAGGGTGACAGGCCCCCCAAGGAACCAGAAACCCCAAACCTGCGTCTCCGCCGCCAGAGCAGGACGTTTCAGCCTCGTCCGGGGCCCTGGAAGCGGGGCTGCGGGACTTCTCCCACTGGAAGCCTGCTGACGGCAGCGCAGACAAAGACAGCCTGTCTCCAAACTGCCTGAGGTCGCAAGGTGTTTTTAATCCTGTTCATGTCATCTCAAGTCTCTCTTCAGTCTCAGAGCAAAGCGGTTCATGTTGTGACTAGGCCTTCAAATTCCTCTTTCTCTGTCTCTGTGGAACTGGTCTTTTTCTTTTTCTTCTTTTTTTTTTTTTTTTTTCAAGCAGTGAAAGAAAGCTCCTTGGAATCGGGTAAGTGTCTCCTTCAGTTACCCTCTGGGGTCCTTCCCCAGAGCATGAACAGAGCAGGTGTTCACAGAGAGGCGAGGTGGGGATGTGGCCTTGACCAAGGGCTGGAATCCTGCGTCACCCTGGCGCTGTACCCTAGACAAGGGTACCGCCCTCTAAATCTTACTGTCCTCACCCGAATGATGGAAATGACAGTGATGGCTGCTTTGTAAACAAGCAGGAGTGTTATAAGCCAAAGAGACCATAGGATGATCTTGCTATGAAAACCATGGCGGCCAACAGCACCGGAAGATCAGCGAGCTGGGTCGCCATGGGCTACCACATGGGACCTTTCCTTCAGGAAGAGCTGTTCTCAGTGTGCAGGCTGGGCTACCCTGCTCCCAGATATTCCCGAAGCACCCTCGCCGCACCCAAGCATGTCAGAGTCAGGCCGATCAGCACAGCCCACAGAGAGTCAAGATTTCATCTTGATTGTACAAGAACAACAAAAAACTCCTAAATGTCTATTTATATGCCAACTCAACTCGACGTGCGGCAGAGAGAACTCCAGTAACTCCATTTTTGTCTGGCAGAACCCAGAAGCCCAGTTCCAGCTGCTGCAATGCCTCTGCCAACTGATACTCATCACACCCTAGAATTAAAAAGTAAAAGTTGCCAATTTGAAGGGCACGTCCTCCAATTATGACATTTCTCTACTACTTTCTTTTTTTGAAATGTTAAATACAGTTCCACCTTTTTCCTTATCTCACTACCACCGGCATAAACACTGATTACCCTCCTCCTGTCTAGAATCGAAGAACTTGTTTTACCACTCAGAGCTCTGAGATGGGCAGCCACTTATTTAACCTCTTTGTGTCTCACTTTTCTCATCGATGAAAGTCAAGAATCATAAAGTCAAGTTCATCAGGAGCGTGGCTGCATTCAGAACACAAAACGAGAAAAGACAAACTTAACGGTTAGTGCATGGGGTTGGCGAAAGTTCATTTGTTCTCTGAGATGTTTTTGTGTTTCTTCTTCACTCCCTGCTATAGTTCAGCTGCCATGTGTTGGCTAAGCGAGGCTCTCCTGCGTGGACAGACATTTCTTTTGGAGCCTTGAAGCTCCTAATGAATGGAGCTCGTTGTACCAACAACCCAAACCCAGACCCAAGCATTCTGTGCCTGGAGCAACCTGGTGGAGACCGACAGAAGGATCTGGCTAAGAGAACAGAGGCCAGGACAAGAGGAACTTCCAGAGCCGGGTGAGTGAGGAACATTTCTCTACAGTCAACTGTAAACACTGATGCCCCCGCAACGTAACCGGGCTTATTTCTATAAGAAGGTATCTTCAGAGGCCCTCTAAAGAAAATGAAATACAAAGAATGACTTAAAACTGGGACAGACAGTTCACAATGAACACCCAAGAATTCCTTGGGAAACCAAGGATTTAAGGCCATTCCAGAATTTCTGCGGAGAAGGATCTTAGAAGCAGCAGTTGTGTTAACCAATAAGGAGTTGCGTTAACCAATAAGGAGCTGCCTGGCGATTCCACATGGAACGGCACTGGATAAGAAACACAATGCATGTTTGTGTGCCTTATGGTTGTATGTGAGATGGAGCATGCCGGGGGCTAGAGCCCCGAGCCACACCTTGGTTCAGTCTCTGGGAAGGACAGTCCTGAAGAGGTAAAACAATTCAACCTCCATTGACTAGCCCATTTTTTCTGAAGCACGTAAAGAATTTTCTCACAAATTCTACTCACTTGTTTCAGTTGAGCCAGGTGTTCAGAATGCTAGCCATAATATTGAGGGTACATACTGGGGCTAGCACAGGTATTTATAAATATCTCAGTGCTCCCCCAAGCACAGTTGTGTTTGATCTCCCACCTACTTGAAGTGAAGGAGGGGGCCACGTGACTAGCTCTAACTAATAAAATGCGAGTGGAAATGATGGGCCACGCTAGAGAGCCCTGTAAGAGGCAGCTCATGCTTCTTCATTGTCTCCTTCCCTTCCACCATGGTAAATGGCAATGTTCCATCAGACTCCACCAGGGAATGAGAATGAGGATGACATGGCGCATCGCCCCCGCCAATCTCCGTGGAAATGTGAGAAGGTCAGGATATGTACCTTCGCCATTTATTCCCCTGAGTTTTGGAGGCTGTTGCCCCATCACCTACCTCTCCTGTGTGATACAGATGCACCATTAGCTATGAGAAGGTGACCTGCCCTCCCCCCGCCACCCCCAGCATGGTAACTGGTTGTCAGGTATCTAACTGTATTAAAATAGATTGCAAGTCATATAGAGTCCACAGTTGTCAGAATTCAGTTGCTTGTTACAGATACAGATATAATCTTTGATCACGAGAAATTAAACTCCTTTCCAAAAAATAAATTATAAAACTGAGCTCCCAATCCCTCTTGCCCCCGATCCTTCCTGGGTTCCCAGGTGTCAGAAGCAGGTAGTCAAACCCACTAGTGCAGAAGGAGGCAATCGTTTTAATAAACTTCAATTTCTGACCTGGAAGATGTTCCCCCATGACGCCCTCCACCAACAGCCTTCAGATGTCAGGCCAAGCTGTCCAAATGGAGACTCCTTTGCTGGCTTTATCTTCCCTGTTGAATCCAGAGTTTTCAAATGCAACTAACTCCTCAAGCCTTACTGGGGGCCAACATTCACCACAGTCAGGGTCGGCCCTGTTTCTCAGGCCTCCAAAGGCATATTTCAATCCATCATTTTATTTAATATAAAAACAT
The DNA here is from genome assembly GCA_004363575.1 of Solenodon paradoxus. NCBI lineage: Eukaryota > Metazoa > Chordata > Mammalia > Eulipotyphla > Solenodontidae > Solenodon > Solenodon paradoxus. The sequence continues at coordinate 29,602 of RJWH01007512.1, read as the reverse complement.
GAATTAGGATAAAACCAGTGGCACTCTCCTACACTCAAACAAAATCCACAGCTGGTTTTTCTGTTATGCGATAGAGCAAAACGCCGACGTCTAACACAGCTGCAATACAGTTTAGGAAGCTGTGGGTGACATCCTTTCCTTCTTTTAAAGAGCAGGCCCCTCAGACACACATTCTGTTTCGATGAAGCCACTGATTCAATCATCTGGGGTCAGACTTATTATTTTAGCCTCATTACCCTCTTCACTTATACATCAGTATCAATCTAGTCCTATTAATGACCAAAACATGATCTGGCTTCTTAAGTTGTTAAAATGACCAGATCATAGTCACTGCTGAGGAATCAATAAGGTGCTTGGACATAAATATAATGGAAAACACCAGCCAACTAGGTGTCAAGATCCAAAGATTGGCCTACCGTATCACCTCCCCAAGTCTTAGGATTTATCCCTAACTTCTGGTTTCCTTCCCAAGGTGCTCGGGGCCAATCTCTAAGCACTGAGACGAATGTGTCACAGAACCACTTGGATGTAATTATGGATGCAATTAAATTATTAATGCAAGAACTATACAAATAAAAGCATCATGCTCTTCTATGTAGTAATAATTATTATCGTCAGCAATACAAATTGAATAATAAGAATCATCAGGACAGTTCAGTGATAAGCTAACAATTTCCGGCAATCAGACCAAACATCTCTGCTCAAGCTGTTTAATAAAATAAATAGCTGCTTGTTGACATTTTTGTTCAGTTAAACACACACACACATCTAAAGGCTACTTATGTGTCCTCGGTAGAAAAGCTAAAAAAACAAGTGGAGATTGAGTGATATAAAAGAGGAACCCGTCACAGTCCACATCTTAAGAAAATAACAGAGCCTGCAGACGTCTAACATCCATCTATACTCATATAAATAGAGACACAAACACAGGCGTCACGGGACACAGGCGTCCCGTTTCTCAAAGGTGTGCATTTCCCCACTTTGCTTTCATGAAAGACCTGTTTTCACTAAGTGAAAGAAAATCACAAGGACTTGTGCCTTTAAGACAAAAGTCAAAAAGCAAATATGGTGCTCAGTTCAGAGAACCCATTCTAGAGGCAAGGCATCCCCCAAGTTCTTTCCCCAGAACCTACTTTCCACTGGCTGTGCATTTATATTATCTTTGCTTGTACTACATGTTAATTTGATTTCAATTTTAGGTGCAGTTGGGTGTTACAATAGGTTATGTGGGGGGCCTGGGTAGGCAAAACTGGTCTGTTTACAAAAGCTTTCATTACGAAGGTCCCACTTTTGGATAGTAGGGGATACCTGCTAGCTGCTATCTCTCTCTCTCTCTCTCTCTCTCTCTCTCTCTCTCTCTCTCTCTCTCTCTCTCTCTCTCTCTCTCTCTCTCTCTCTCTCTCACACACACACACACACACACACACACACACTTCTTGTAAGCACAATGTTTCAGTTACACTTACATGAGGGATAAAGTTAAATGCCATGCTACTGATAGGCCATCACTACTTAGAAGTATTTTCAAGCACCTAGCTACCTATCACACAGCCATATGCTGTTCTGTAAAAGAGCAGGTATTTCCTTCTTTACCTCAGAAAGCCCTGATGGAACCCTCTGGAAAAAAGTGCAATCTGCCAACAGAACTGGGCACCGCCCAGGTCTCTCCCAGTTCATCCAAGACTGATCCAGAAGAGGCGTCTGTTCTCCCAGATCAAACTAATCACAGAAGAAGTCTATTAAACTGAAAATGATGAGTAAATTAGATCTTCTGGCCAATACCACAACCAACTTCCTGACTCTTACTGTTCACCTGAAAACAACACGCACCACAGGTGAGGTAATGCTGGCCTCTGGTCTTCAAGGTCGAATGTCAAAGGCAGGGACGTCTCCTGGGCTCCCAGCAAGAATGAAGCAATCAATGCTGAGGAGTGGGCTTCACCTTCTTGCGATCAGAGGTATTCATTTCAGAAACACGTGTTCTACTAAGTCGCAATGCGAGTTAAGTCAGCCGTTTGGAGGCTGCTGGGCTGGGCTCTGGGGTGATACCATTTACAAAAGCACTTGGCTCAACCATAAGCTGTCATATTAATGAGGCCCGTTTGGACGTCGACCTCCTCCAAGGGGTATCAACCAACCTCAGAATGGTTCTTCCCCTTCAGACTCTGAGTCCCAATTGTCCCTTGGAGCCTAATTCTGTCTCATTAAAGCAAAAGGCTCTCACCTGTGCTAGTCTGCCTCCCCCACGCCCTCAGTGGAGCTAATGGCCTTCAGCACAGTTCTGAGTTGGGGTTCACATGGCTAGGTCTCCAGATAGAGGCCCCAATAGCCATTTCGGAGTCCATATGTACACATCAAAGTGAGAGTAAAATAAAAGTGGACACATACATGTACCTACTATAAGGAAACTGTTGGTTCATTATAGCATTTTCCAGGTGAGACTATTAGCCATCCTGTTTGGTTCCAGTCCTTTCTTTTCCAAGTGAAATGTGTACTGGGCATGACTCCCGAGCTATGTCAAGCACCTAAGCCTCCATCTTCACATCTGTAAAATGGGGGCCATGATATTGACCTTCTGGACATGGTGTGAGAATTACATAAAATAATTCTTTTTTTTTTAAAGGAAAGTTACAGTCAGGAATGAAGGTGAGCAGAGGCAGACAGGTAGGAAGAGAGAGGAGGAAGAATTTATTTACTTGGTTGTTCATCCTGGCTGTTCCCCTGGCCCTGGAACACGAACCCAGGTTGTTGGAAGGTATGTGGACTGCGCCTGCCAGAGGCGGCAGACCTAACCACTAATCCACTAGGGCGTGCCTAAATAAAATAATTCTTATAAAATACTTAGAATACAAACAGAAGATGAGGGTACATGTTTGTCCTCTGCAAAGGCACGGGGTCTGCCAACTTTCCACCAGGAGAGAAATGTGGGACTGCACACTGTTTTTTGTTGTTTTTTTTTTCAAGAAAAGGTACAAATAGGAATGAAGGTGAATAGGCAGGCAGGCAGGCAGAGAGAGGAGAAAGAAGCACTTTATTTATTTTTTATTTAGTTGTTCACATTGATTGTGAACCCCCTTGCCCTGGGTCTCGAACCCAGGACCTTGGGATGTATGTGAGACTGCTCTCAGCTATACTAGACCACTAGGCCACCAAGGCGTGCCTGGGACTGGACACTCTTTCCTTGAGTGCTGTGGACAGCTGCCTGTTCATCTTTTTAATTGCTTTTTCTTTCTGTTTCTTAACTCAGGAAGAAAGTCTCCACTACTGCTGTGTTCTACCACTCACTAATCTCCTCACAAGGACAGTCACAGGCTGTGGACCTCCAGTAAAGGTGGCTGGAGTCAGTAAGGCAGAGAGAGGAGAGAGGAGCCCTGAGGAGAAGGGGCAGGAAAGTCACATCAAGGAGGTTTCAGCATCATGACTTTGCACCGGAATGAAATTCCAAACATCGTTTCCGAGACAGGTAACTTGCCCACTTCTTATTTTGTCAAGTAAGAATACTGAACTCACTACCCTGAGCTGAGTTTTCGCTGTGTCTCGGGAGGAGTGCATCTGCGAACACGTTTTGTGCATACCTGTAGGGCCCCTGTGCCCACCCCGCCTCCGTCTGGAAGCCTGAGCAGGCCCCTGGGCGTTCCTTGGCCTCCCGCACCGGAGGCCCCTGGGTGCCCAGGAACCACTGAAACAGACCAGGCCAGGCCCTGAATCTGAGAATTATTGCTTCTTTTCTCATGCCACTTGAGACTGTTTCACATTTCCTTATCTTCCTTCAGAGAATTTCTGTGAAACACCTTTTCTGAGGTGATAGAACTATACAGCTATCTCTAAAAAAAAACCCCACATTTTACATCGGATTCATTTCAGCCCTCGATAAGAAAGCCATATATCTGTTCCTAAAGGAAATGAATTCTTACAAAGGGAACGCTCACCCTTTCAGCCCCAGGGCCTGACCTACCACGGCCAAGAACGTGTGTGTAAAGAATGGCGATGCCTTCTTTTACAGGCAGAAGTAAGGAGCAAATTGTCCAAGACTTTCCATCCATTCATCTTGACATAAACCTTCTCTGCAGCAGCCAAAATATGGTTCAAGGGAGCCAACCTTCAGACAGTGGAGCAGACCAGGACTTTCCGCAATAACTAAGGATTTAGGCCCACTTAATTTTGCACCCCCTGGAGGAGAAGGACCGTGTCCATCACCGCGGCCTGCACAGGGCCCGTCTGCCGTGTTTACAAGCCTCCCTTATGCCTTGAGACCAGTGTCTGGCCTCTGCCTCCCTTACACACAGCCCGCACCACACTCCTGACATCCAGAGCGATTTGTCGGCTGGACAAGTGAGAACACCTTCTCATCTGCACCTTAGAATCTTCGGGTATAAAGAAATAACAAATTTAGAAATCTTGGATCATAGTTCTCATTTAAATACAAGATGAATTTCAATCTCATTTCCCATTATTCATCAGGCCCATACATTCTTGAGTAGTAACAACTATAATCATTTTAAGAGCTAGCATACAATGAGCATTTACCATCTATCAAGCACTATGCCATGTATTTTATAAGAACGGTTATGTTTAACTCTCACATCATCTCTATAAGGTAAATATCATCATCACTTTTTTTTTAAAGGAAAGGTGTAGGCAGGAATAAAGGAGAGCAGGCAAGCAGGCAGGGAGAGAAAGAAGAAGTGTTTTACTTATTTTCATTTAGTTGGTCATTTTGATTTCCCCACCTGGCCCTGGGACCTGAACCCAGGTTCTTGAGATATAAGTGGACTACACTCTACTGAAGTGGTGGACCTAACTGCTACTCTACCAGAGTGCACCACTGTCCCCATTTTACAGACAGGGAAATGGAGGCTCTGTTATTTGACACTGTTTTCCAGGAATCCATAGCCTGGAGATCATGCCCAGCAATCATTCAACTTTGAAAAGACAAAGGTCTGAATCTGGAGACAGTCCCACTGAACATCTGCTGCCACTGAACATCTGCTGCCTCACTCCGGGTATCTTGGGCCACTTCTCTAAAACCCACCCTGCCCTAAGCCACAGCTTTTATGGTACAAGCACTTGGTGATACTGGAAACCCAACCAGCCCCTCTTTCCTCGCAGCCAGGGTTTCATTCTGTTGTCATTCTGTTTCAAGTCCTGTTCAAACTTTTGGTCATTTGCCTCTGGAGACTGAACTTAGGTCCTCAGGCCTTGGTCCCACGACAGCTAACGACTTGGCTACAGAGTCATTCTGTCCAATTAGACAAACCCATTTCTAAGGATGGTTGGGGCAATGCCCAAAAGGCGTATGACGTTCAAAGCTCTGAATTTGTTTTAAATAAAGCAAACGCTTCTGAACAAACAAATCTCTTTCGTCTGCTTTAGTCTGGGCTGACAATGGGACAAACATTAGCATGGAACTGTCCCCAGACGCTGCCAATGTCCTGCTTGGTGACCTTGCTTGGTAACATCTCGGCTCCCAGTGTTCCTACGCACAGAATATCATACCCACCTGCCAACAATGACTGTCAAGCCAAGTGAGTTGGTAAAAAGTTACATAAAGAAAACAACATAATGCCTACAAAACTAAGGTGTTAACATCATCCCTCTCCCAAACACTACAGGTACGGTGTGATATACTGGGCATTTACAAAGCTAAAGCTTAGATCCAGAAACTTCCTCTGTTATAGAGGTGGGGATTTTCATTTTATTAAAGGCTTCCAGGAAACACTGAGGGCCATTATCAAAGGTGCTAACTGGTCAGCCAACAGGAAAACTCCCTTTAGACCTATGAATCAGTCCTTGAGAGAGGTTTTTGTTTTGTTTATTAACATTTGGGTCTCATTTATGACTCAACGTAGCTTTCCTTGGTATTAAAGTAATGGAGATTAATTGCACAATATTTCATTACATTTGGCCTGTTTGTAGCTCATACTGAAGCCACTTGTCTATCAGGGCACCGTGAAAAGAAGTGATTTGTTATTGGCGATTCTGAAAAGGTTTTAGTGTGGGGGCAGTTTATGATGACATGTAGAGTCTTTAAGAAGGCACTCTTGGTCTGGCTCTTTAATACTTTAAATAATCAGAATATCACAGGAAACACGTTAAATTGAATTTGTTGATGACTTAACACCCTCTACCCTGTCCAGCCGTCCCTGCCTCTCAAAGCATCAGACTCCATTTTGGACATAGGCTTCCATCTTCCTTCCTGGAGTCACTCATTTTCTCCATTGTATTCATTCAGAGGGAGAAAAAAGATCTCACAAATGTCATTTCATATTCCCAGCAATTTGCTATAGGCAACTACACCATTACTTTGTACAAATAAATTTACATGAATCATTATTAGAATGTTTTATTTTAGCAACATTATTTGGTTCCCAGAGCACAGATTAAATGCATGCATAAAGCAGAATATTTTAAAGTTACTCCTATATTGTTTATGAGGCAGGATTAGAAATTTCCATCTAATGTTTCTTTCATAATGGAATTCCTCTCTTTTTCTTTGTACATTAAGGAGCCACATGCATTATTTTCTGGGGGAGTTCTTGAAGTAAGTCATGCAGCGGACAACTCTGCCACATTTGGCTCAATTTTCAGAGACTGTTCCCTTTGATTCCACAAGCTCAGTTATGAACACTGATTAAGAAGGCCAGGAATTGGGCAAATGAATACCCTCTTGCGAGCCGATGCATTTTTGTTTGCTATTATCCTGCAAGCAAACTGATCTTTGGTTGTGGCCTGGCTTTTCCTAATTTTTCTTTTTCATAAGAAAATGTGTAAATCGACTCCTTGGCAATGGAGCTCCGTTTCTCCTGGCTGTGTATGCTGGGAAGGCGCCTGCTGGGATGAATTGTCGACCAAGTGCAAGTCTTCACTGGCTGGAGTTCTGCTCCACCCTAGATTTCAAAATCAAATCTCTTCTATGTAAGACGCTGTGCCCAGTTTCCAAATAAGCTTCCCTTGTGCTGTGAAGGAAGGGAGGGTGGAAAGGGACTGACGGGAAGTCAGGATTTGACAAGCTCACCAGCCCTCTTCTGCTACTCGCTACCTGACTTCTCATGGGGTCACAGGGCTGGACTCGGGGCTCCAGGCTGCCATGCTCTACGCCCACCCAGTCAAGGGCAAAATCCTTGTAAAGGATGCTCAGGACCGACCTGGGTTCGTGAACAATTCAAGCCTTTCTGCATCTGTTATCTCATTTTTACTGTGATTACTTGTACCTCCATGACACGTTGCGGGATTAAACAAAGCAATGAACACACACCCTTAGAATAGTGCTGGACTCTTGGATTCAACAGCAGTAGCTAACATTAATATGCAAGGATGACTAGTGGGGTCAAATGGGGGTGATTGTAGAATTTCTGTTTGTCTCTACCAGGATATTTCTGGGGTGAAAGGAGAAGTGTAAGGTAATGATGTTGGTCAGCTGGCCAATTTGAGGACAGTCTCAGGCCTACTGAAGCATGCGCCACCACCCTGTCTCCAGCCCACCACAATCGAAGACCTACTAAAGAAATTAGGTGACAAGTGTGTCTTCTGAATTTTACAACTCATTATGGCTTTGAAGTACTTTCAGACATCTTCTTACCACCTTTCTTAAGCTATATGAAAAAATGCAGCAGGGGGTGAATGTACAAAAGCACGGAGAGGGACGGGCTTTCCCATAGCAGCCAGTATTACAGGAGCGTGAGCCCACATCCCCAGCAGCCCTCACGACCCTCCCTGCGTGCCAGCCTCCCGGAGTCCTGTGGCTGGCTGACTATGGCCCATGCATCTCGGTCATGGAATTGGAGAGTCACTTTCAGTCTAAGGCACTTCACCCGAGTGTACTCTCAATTCCTTTGTTGTCACATATCAGAGTCACCAGGAAGCCACATTGCGACTTGCAGGTGTTCAAAGTATGGATGAGGCTTGGAACCTCATCAGCACTGAGTGTGGGACAGTCACCTGGTATAATCCAACTCTAGGTGAGCGAAGCAAAACACTGGTAGCTCCGAGCCCTGAGATTTGGGGAGCAGTTTTTCTTTTTATTGCGGTAACTCTGATTTACAAAGTAAATTTAGATGTGCACTCATCATCAAATACATGCTAACACACCACACCCAAGTCCTCCACCACTGTCCACAGGACCCCCAGCACTTTCCCTGCTGGCAACCTCAGTCTCTTACCCATGTCCAAGTGTGTGTTTTCGCTTTGTCTGTGTATTTGCTTTGTTTCTTTATATTCCTCTTAAGAGTGAGGTCATCCAGTATTTATCTTTCTCCTGACTTGTTTCACTGAGCATCATCCCCTCAAGTTCCAGCCATGTTGTTGCAAATGGCAGGGTTTCATCTTTTGGGGGGGCTGTGTAGTATTCCACTGTGTATAAATAACACATTTTCTTTATCCACTCATCTGTTGCTGGGCACTTAGGCTGTTTCCAATACTTGGCTATTGAAAATAATTCTGCAAAAAACATGGGAGGCTGCATATATCTCTGAATTAGTGTTTTTGTGTTTTTTGGGTAAATACCCAGGAGTGGGATGATGGGATCATATGGAATTTCCATTCTCAATTCTTTGAGGAATTTCCATACTGTTTTCCATAAAAACTGAACCAATTTTTACTCTCCCCAACAGTGAAAAAGGGTTGGGGTAGGCCCGAGCAGACCACAGCCTGCTCCGGTTACTAAACCCTCATCTCCAGCTTTAACCATAGTTTGCACTCAACAATATATCATAAAATCTCCCCAAACCGAGAAAATACTGCCAAGATTCAATGTCATAATATACTCAAAGTTTTCCATGCTTTCTTGACTTAAAACAAAATACTTAACTGGCTTAAAATAGTTCCTACCGGGTGCCAAAGAAAAAGAAAAAGGTTCCAAATGCAGGATGTGTTTTAATTTGGTGCTACCTTGTTCCAACATTTAGGTTAATCCAAGAAACCCAAATCTGCATTTTAAAGACGACTCTAATATATAGGTTTCTGAAATGAAAAGGCCTCAGTGTCATATCTAGCTCTAATTGAGCGCTAAATGGATGGATGGAAACTGCCAACGAAAGTATGAACAATTCTCCATCTCGAGCTAAAAGATTTCCCTGTCTTCTTTCTTAGGAGAATCCTACTCATCCTTCTATTGTACTTTATGGGAGGCGGTGGGGGCGGGGGAGAGCACCACACCTCAAATCTGCAAGCACTTGTCACCCAGTTACCCAGTCCAGAGGGTGGTATGTTTTTCTGTAAAGCGTCAGAAGGTGAACATTTTATGTTTTTTGTTGCATCAATTAAACTCCACCACTCTAACACAAAAGCAGCCCCACATAATCTAGAAATGAGTGAACATCATTATGAACCAGTGAACTTTATTTAGGAACACTGAAATCTGAATTTCATATAATTTTCCTGAGGCATAGAACGCTACTCTTTTCATTTTTACCAATCATTTAAAAATCTGAAAATTATTCTGGGCTTGCCCACCTCACTCAGACGAGCAGCGGGCCCTACCAGGCTGGCAGGCTGTACTCACCAGGTGAGAAGAGACAAGGCAATGATCACTGGGCGATGGTGTTAGTGGGAAGAGAACCCAAATACTATTTTCTAGTTGTTTAGATTCCTATGACTGGCGGTCTGGGGCTCTGATTCCCAGAAGGTCTGAGCTCCTAGGTCGGGGGGCTCTCGGGCCCTGGAGCACCCGGGAGTGCCCAGGCGGGTGGAGTGGACAGATCTGAAGGGAGGACTGGGAGGCTTGGCAGGCAATCCTCAGTGGCACCTTTGAGACCCAGGGCAGCGAAAGCCATCACCGCTGTATCTAGAATAGCCAGGTGTGGGCAGGATGTGCTGGGCCGCCCCCCAATTAATCAGGGCACTTGACTCCCTCTCCGGCCCCAACTTTGGCTTCGAGACCTTCCCTGAATTCTGGCTTTCAGATCTCTCTGGAGGCACGGTTTGTGGGTTTAGTGGTTAAGACCCGGCGACAGACTGGAGTAATTCACATACACCCCAAGGACTCGGGGTCGCCACCCTGGGTCAGGACTAACAACCGGATAGATAACTCAATAAAATTCTTCTTCCTTCTCCCTCTGCCTGCCTACCTTCCTGCCTGCCAACCTGTCTTCACCTTGCTTGCACCTTTCCTTAAAAAAAAACAAACAAAAAAAGCTCTCTCGATATGCTCTCAACATCAACTTACAAATTCATATGCTTGGCTTTGCATTCTGCTCTTTCACTCTATGTCTCTGTTCAGAATCGCACCCTGGATCTCCAGGTACTGACCTCGCAGTGTCTGGGTCATCCTGGAGGTTGTCAATCACACCTGCTAGCAAAGCTTAGAGGGGCTTAGAGGGGAAGGAGTTAAAAGAAGAGCAAACAATGAGCTACAGAGGCCGAGGTCAGGTGCAGACAGATCCAAAAAAGCAAAAAAAGCCAACAAGGCAGCAGCCATGTCAAAGCTGGGGTGACAATGTGTGGTGTCCCCTGAAGGAAGCTGCCAGCCTAACCAAGACCCCTCTACAACAGGACTGGTGAGGTCTCCCCAGGGACAACTGAAGAGACCAGGCTCTGAGGGGATGTCTCTGGCTGGGAGCTGGGACAGAGGCTCATGGTCCCATGAGCCTTGTCTGGCCCAGTCGGCCAGGGCCCTCGCTGCCCAGGTCTCCCTATTTTCTCCTGCCCAAGTGATTCATGGTGACAAAGCCCACTGGAAGTTTTCCCTCTTTCATTAATTTTTCCGAAATTACTTCAATCCCAATCCTCAAAGCCTCTTAATTCCCTAAACCAGAGAGGTACCATGAGTGCCCAGCCCCAGTCCTAAGTGGAGCCTCACCATCCGCCATCCGCCATCTTCTTAAGTCATTATCTTTGGCTAAACCAGAAGCTCCATGAAGATAGTCCGTGACATATGTTTTATCCTCATCTGTCCTGAGAGCATATAACTGCTACTCACTAACACTGAACTCAGTGCAAAGGTACAACATTCAAAAGATTAATATACTTCAAGCAAAAACATGGTATTATGGGAAAGAAAATGATTTAGAGATAGAAGCTAATTCCTCTATGAGGAAGTCCCAGCAATGTTACCGTGGCTTTGTAAGCTAGTAAGACTTTTAACAAAGATGAGGTTCTATGTTTTCATTATCTTAATAATTAAATTGGATTGACCACATTGTTAGTCTGATCAGCTGCATAAACTGATCATTAGGAAGATTGGAGGGAAGAGGGGGAGGGTACCAATTGGTAGAGAAACAATCAATATGGAATTTACATTTAAAGATAGCTTTGATATTTATTCAATGTAAGCTCCTTGAGGTGTGGGGATCTGGGGAAGACAGAGTGTGGTTACCTGAGTCAGAATGGGTCCAGGAAGTGGAGGTCAGCATTGCCCCAGTCACGGAAAAGACAGAGAGGCCACCATGATCACGCCCACGATGGTCTTCTAGATGACGCTTCTAGTGGCTGCTGGAGAGAAGAAGGAAGATGAAATTAAAACAGAGGAGAAGAGAGGAACTTCTCAACCACAACGGATGTCCCCTTTGGCCTGACTCTACAAAATGACACACTTCAGTGAAAAAGTCAATAGCAACGATACCTCTTTATTTCTTGGAAGGTTACTGAAGCCCTGGGTCTTTCACAATGGAGTGTTCTTGAAACTGCCTTGTGGGGCATAAAAGGACCCAGACATTTGAAAACACCTGACATAGACCTTATGAGATGTTCTTCTTTTACTAAACTGCTGTTGACACCTTTGGGAGGTCATTGTATTTCACTACAGCGGCCACTGAAACACTTGTCTATATAAAGGAAAAACATGAATGCACCGACAAGCACACAAGGCCAGTCTTTTACCAAGAGGGCCAGCCTGGTGCCCTGAGAAGACGAGGTGCGTGGGTGACAAAGTCAATGGCGCTCTATTCTGTGGTAAAATCAAACCACCCAAGCTCTGGAGAATGATCACATCAAGCTCAAAAGGAGCTTCGAGTTATTGGGCCACAGTTAACCAGCACTTTTGCAAAATAGGAAAATAGGTACATGAGATAGACTGCATAATAATTTCTGATGATAATTTCAGAATAACAAAGAATTATTCTGTCCCATGAGCTTCAGTGTGAGAATGTTAGGAAATAAATTCATAGGATCCATGATTTTTAACTGAGGTCCCTGAAACAGCAGCATCAACATCAACTGAGAGCTTGTCAGAAACGAAAATTCTTTACCCCACTCAAGATCTACTCAGACTGACTATCTGGAGGTGAAGCCCAGTGAACTCTTTTAACAGACCTTCCAAATGGTTCTGATATACCTCAGGTTATTCCTTTATCCATCTTCCAAAGACATTGATTCTACTGCTGTGAGATGAAAATGAGCTTAATTCTACTGCCTGTTGAGATCCTATGAAGGCAAGGAATTGCACTAGGGATTGGGGTGGGAGGAAGGGTCAGAGAGAATGCGACATAATCCCCACCTTTAAGGAACGTATTATCCGCTATGGAAGACAATACAGGTATACGGGCCACTCGAATGCGGATAGGCTGTTATTTCCTCTAACAAATAAAGGGTTTCAAGAGGAGATTTTTGTTTCCAGGTGGGTGAGGGAGCAGGTAGGGAGCACCAAGACAGTGACAATAATAATGAACCTGAGATCTGATCAGGATTTGGACGGGTGTGGACCAGCAAAAGTAGAAGACTCGGGGCTCTTCAGGGCTGGAGTAACTAGGACTGGCTGATGTTGGGGAAACTTGAAGGTGATTTCGATGAAACAGGTTACTTCCAAGTAGAGGAAGGTAAATCAATGCTTGGGGACTGTGGATTTCCCTTTCTTGTGTGAAGACCACCCAGAGGCACCTGACAGGCCAAGTGACTTAAAAGATTCCAGTTGGCTTTTCTGGACTTTGGGTCCCGCACTTTCTAGTGGCGAGGGTCTCTGCAGCTCCAAGGTGAACCTCTGGAGCTTTGCCCAGGAGAAAGACACCAAGGAAAATTGTAAAGTAAGTGCATGAATCTGGGTGTCACCATAGCCTTGGGCCATTCTGCAAAGAGGCACAATGATACACACCTAAAAAGCCCCTGAGGACATCTATGGGTTCAGCTGCATAAAATACTCAGGTGGAGAGAGACTGGCTATCATCCAAAAGTCTGGAAACAATAAATGTTGGTAAGGATGTGAAGAAAAGGGAACACTTTTACACTGTTGGTGGGATTGCAAATAGGTGCAATCCCTATGGAAAACAATGTGGTGACTCCTCAGAAGGATGAAGATGGAAATCCCACATGATCCAGTCATCCCATTTCTGGGTAATTACCCAAAAGATACAAAACACTCACCCACAGAGATTTATGTGCCCCCATGTTTACTGCAGCCCTCTTCTCAATAGCTAAGAACTAGAAACTACCTAAGTGCCCAACATCAGATGAATGGGTAAATGTGGTACACAGAATACTACACATGGATGGATCTAGAGGGGATGATGCTCAGTGAAATAAGTCAAAATAAGTCAAATACCAGATGACCTCACTCATAGGTGGCAGGTGAATAGAGAAAAGAAAGGAACAGATGATATAAAACCAACCTTGGATACTTGCAAAAGAACTGAGGTTACCAATAGGGAACGGGATGGGGAGGGAGGAAATGGTGGCGGAGCCCAATGGACAGTGGTGAAGAACACTTGGTAATTTGGTGGAGGGCAGAGTGTGTTGGCATATATGTGAGGAACAGGGAACCTATATGATTTTATTTTACTGTAAACTACTGTAATAAAATAAATGAATATATATCTATATCAATCTATATCTATAGATAGATATAGATAGATATATATCCCAAAAAAGTTATTAGCTTTGGAACTTCTCAGGAAGTTAAGCAATAAAACACTGAAAGTCAAAAAAACAAAAACAAAAGTCAGGTGGAGAGCAGTGCACCTTAGTCTTAAGAAAAAGCTACACAGGGACTCCACACCTCCAATTAGAGAACAAATACTTTTTGATGATTTGTAAAGTATGACTTTTGCTTCTATAAAACTGACATAAATAGAGGGCTTTAGTTTCTGACACTGCCAGGTGAGAAATGAGCCCCTGAAAGTATGTTTTGATGTCATACAAAGCACCCATGGAAACAAAATGGATTAAGAATCCTCTCTCCCCTTTTCACCATCAGAGACACTACATTCAAGGCCTCCCACCCCTTAGACTTGAGTTTCTTCAACAGACAGGAAATAGGGGCACCCATATGCCTCCTCTGAGATTTCAGTAAGAAAACAGAGAGTCATTATAAAGATGGCAAACGGCAGTATCATACACAAGCCTCGAATTATCCTCCTCACTGCGACGTCTGTGTACTAATGAATACTTATTATTACACTGGCCTTTGAAAACATAAAAGTGAAGTGTTTTCTATGCCCTTGAGACTCTCCTTTTAAATATTTGCAGATACAGCAGTTCTAAGGAATAAAGTTGGCATCCACCAAATCATTCTCCCGGGGAATATTTCACGGTAGCATTTTTACTTGTGATTTTTTTAAAAATTGTATTCCTCTGACCACAATAAAGCATCCAGTTATCTTTCAGCAGGGCCTGGTGAGCACAACTCAGTCTTCAGCAAGACAGACATATGCGACGGCAATAACTTATCATCTCCACAGTCGTTTAGTCCCACATGGGCCATTTACTAACTTATTTCCATATGTAACGGGCAGAGATTAATCAGACTTCCAAGTGGGAAACGTGAATTGAGCTTTATTCCCCCAACAAGCTCACTCTGGACAAGTGGAAGTACACGTTCACACAGAAAACCAAGAGTTCCTCTGAAAGAGCTTGCCGAGAGGGGACAAAGTGGGCGCTGGGTAAAATGGTCAAAGGGGCCAAGTGCAGGACAGTTGATGGAAACTCGACTGTAGTGGCGTCGTTTCTCCAGAAAGCAAACCATAATGTGGCACACTTGGAAGGTATAGAATGGCAGAAAATAATGTTACTTTAATAAAAACGCATTTGGAAATAAAAAAGAATAAACAAGTGTGTTGGCACATTCTGGTGACTGGAGTTAAGTCTGCAGCTTCTG
>RJWH01007512.1:0-14483 GCA_004363575.1 Solenodon paradoxus | reverse complement strand
TCAGGATCTCGTATTTCTGAAACTGAACAGATCTTTTTTGCCATGGTGCTGTACCCAGCTGGCCCGGCTGTGTGGTGCCCAGGACTGGAAAGTATGTGCTTTCTTTTTTCCACTCTTTTTAAGGGTCTGAACTTGACTGAATTCAGCAGCTGCCGTATCCTCAGAGAGGCGAAGGCTGATGAATTGGCAGCCGGGTTGCCAGTTCCCTTTTGTTTTGAGTATTCTCCCAATGGCAGCGGGCTCTAATAAAGAGTGGTGAGGGGGGACTGTCTCGGATGACTGTGTGGACATCCCCAAAGCCAGCCAACCCCATCACAGATCAGAAAGCACATGCTGACTGCTGATGTCTTCAGTAGAGCCCAAGCCACCCAGCGGGGCTCAGGGACAGGACCAGGTAGAGGGGCTATCGGCTGGATCCCCAGGCCTGACTCACTAACCAACCATGTGGCTTTGCAGTCACTTCATACTTTAGGTTCCTAAGTCTCTCCTCTGCCATCTAGGAGTCTAGCTCCTTAATGTTCCTTCCAAATTGAAAATCATGTGAGTCTATAAAAGTGGGAGCAAAAAAAATCTGACATTCACCTGGTATCTGCATCTAGATGATGGCAAACAGCCAAAACTTTTGAAGCATCTGCAAGGGACTGAACTGACCCAGATGCTTGGTGGTGTGACAAAAGTCACCTTAGGAACCTCGGTGTCCATTACACTGTCTCAGTGCAAAGAAGACAGCATTTGAAAGCTGTTCAATAGGCAGGGTTTTAAGAATTCAACAAAATGCAACAGCTTGAAGAACCATCCTAGGTGTGGCGAAAGTTACCAAAGTATAGACGTCATGGTCTTTTATTTTGAGTCTGCTTCTATCCGAGTAAGCCCTGGCAGCTTAGTGGTTAAGTCTGCCGCCTTCTGGACAGTGCAGCCCACAAACATCCCAAGGAGCTGGGATCGAGAGACAGGGCTAAGGGGAACAAACAAGATGACAACAAAATTAACTTTACATCTCGAATAAGGAAAGGCACAACTAATCGTAACACAGTGGAGTAAGTTCAAATGGAAGACAGAGAAGCTGTGGGGGGATGGAGAAATCACTCCCATGAGGGCAAGTGCGGGAGATGGCTAAGGTCTCATGGAGCAACTGGCTTTGCAGCTGGGCCTTACAGAGCACAGACAGGAGGCAGGCTTCTGCGCAGAGGAGCAGCATGGCTGGACATGGCACTTAGGGCCATGTCACAGCTGCTGAAGGAAAAGAAGACCTGGGAGAGGGAAGGCTGAAGAGGGACTCCTGGCCGGTCACCTGCCCTGCCAGCCTCCAGCTAGGCATTATCCATGACATTGAGAACCTTCGCAAGTGACCAGCGTGGAGACACCAAAGGAGCGATGCCTCGGGAAGCGTCTTGTGGCAACTCTTACCACTAGGATGGGTGATGTGATCAGGCTGCACCTTCATTATTCTCTTATCCTTCCCAGGCTGCCACTGTTTGGGACCCCACTCCTTTATTTCTTTCCAACTCAGTGCCCTGGCCCTTCCAGTGGAAGAAACTGAGTTTTCTATAAGCACTGTCTGGATTTCACCTTTTTGTTGTTTTTTTTGACACTGCCAAGTATGTTGAAGAGAAATGTACAAACGTCCCTGCTGCTGGAAGGGCCCGGTCTGACACCCCCAAACCAGTTGAGAGTCACCTGCAGAAGTGCACTGACACCTTTTTGATTTCCGGTTTGAGAACCCAAGGTTGATGAGCTCCAGGTTTCTAGGGCTCCCGCAAATGGAACAGCAGAATGTCCTGTAAACCCTCAAAGCAATGGTATTCGGTTCCTCTGTTTCAGGGAGCCAAGCACAGGTGGCCCTCTGCAGCTGTCATCGAGAAACTGTCCACCATCACACACATACAGCATATACATACACAGAGATATATACCCAGACATCACATACAGAGACATACACATACACAGAGAAAATATACACACACACAGAGCATACACATACACAGACTGATACACAAACACACACATAAAGAGACATACATGCATACATACACAGAGAAAAATACACACATAAACACAGAGCATAGGACACAGGACATACACACAGAGATACATACACATACAAAGACATATGCATATGCGCGCACGCACACACACACACACACACACACACACACACACACACACACACACACACAGAGTCCATGGCAGGCAAGTCAGGGCACAGAAGAGGGGTTGAGCAGACCTGCCCTCCCATTGGCCCCAAAATACGCTGTTGTTTCCCCAGTGAGGGAGGAGGCCAAGGAGCCCCTCCTCTGAGAAAGGAGATGCCTTTGGTATAAACCACCAGGAAAAATCTCCCCATTGAAGATAAAAACTTCACTTCCGATCTCTGGATCACTCAGACTGCAGACAGACGCACGGGGCAGGCTCCAACTTTACCTGCATTGTGGTCGCCTCATTCAGAAAGGCGAACCGTCTCTACGCACTGGGTTGTGAACAGTCTATGGCTCAAATCCCCGACGGGTGATTCACAATCTGTCCCAGACTCCACATACCCAGGAGCTGGGGAACTCGCAGAACACCTCCAGGGGTGTTCTCTTCGCATCTGATCACACAGTCACTGGGAAGAAATTCATGCAGCCGGCACCCATAGAACACAGCCCCACACCTACCCAGGCAGTTACACGTCTCAGGTCACTTTTTATAAAAGTCCACCTCTGATCAGAAAACGAATCCTCCCCCAATGAATAGATTAGCTTAAATTACCGTGACACGTTATATCCTCTCTCCTGACACATGAATAATAAAACTCTAAGGTAAATGCAGGCTTAAATAAAATCATGGGCATAAATAAAAATATTTTGACATTAAAAACTCAGTATAAATTGAACTACAACATACTTGAAAGCTCCTGCAATCATAACGGGCACACTGAAATCCATTAACCTAATACCTAAGCTGCTACTCAGAAGCAGAGGTCTAGCGTGAGAATAAATACCCAATTGAACACTTCTCCTAAATTACTGCACAATTTGATTGCAAAGTCACATGCAAAGTCTATCTTACTCCGCGGCTCTCTAGCCAACACTCAAGTCTTACGGGGTCACTATGTGGCAGTCTAAACTAAACACAGAGACCAGCAAATGCGACCCAAAAGTACCAAAGCAAATGTCAAAGACAAACCAGGGTCATCCCGTGAGAAGAGAGATATTTACATAAGCATCCAGAAAAGACAATGGAGCCCCAATTTCCCTTTAACTGCTCACCGACCAACCTCTCTGCTCCTCACCTGATCATTTTTATATAGAAAAGCAATTTCTATAATGGTACATTCAGAGACCTCAGTTGCCATAAACTCAGCAGCAGTTCAAGATTCTGTTGCACATTAGACTGGCTTGAAGACTCAGCTATTTTCAGCCAGAGCTTTCATTCCTTACCTATCACTATCCCCCCACCCCGCTCCCCCAAATTAGCTTGACAAACTCCTTCTGAAACCTGTCATCTCCCAAGGACATTTTCTTACCTTTGTAACTCACTCACATTTGTTTCATTGGATGATATTTGCCCCAGCAAGCACAACTGACTGGAATCTCGCAACTTTCAACTTCGCCCAGATTTGGCTGTTGTGAGGAAGAGGAATGCCGAGACCCCACTCCATCGCTCAGCTGAGCTAACAGACATCTGAATCAGAGCTATATTTTTAATTCTTTTACACTTACTTAATATAGTGCATGCTGCCTGTCCACTGATGCGATATCAGGAACCTACAAGCTACTGTTTCTGCAACTGTGTCATCGTAGATAGCCTGAAACATGTACGTGGCTGTTGCCATGGAAACCAACACAGCTAGGGAAGAGTGCCACGCTGTGTTAATTCCTTCACCCATGAACCCCAGGGGAATGCTAACATTCATCTTCTTTCTCCTTTAGTCTCACATTGCTTTCATTTTTTTTTAGCATTATCAAATGGTGTACTAAATACATAGGGTACACCTGAATATACGGAGGGCTGAAACGAGCGATGTGTCAACCTCGCCTGCTGGGTATCAGCTTAAGATGGTGCAGGTATGCAATGGATCCTTTCACCAACTTCTCCCGGGAGCGATGGAGAACTTTGTTTCTTTCTCTTACAATGATGTGGGGAAGGGCAAAAAAAGAAAGGTTGGTGGAATTGCAGCCGAATAAAGATGCCATTGGAAATGGGCCTTGTCAGTTCTAGGAAGGGCTGGGGGAGGTCTTGCAAACTTTCTGAAGTGGATCCAGGCTAAAAGTTGCTCTCCCTTCAGCCAGAGCTGAATCAGCAAGCTGGAAAGCCTGCTAATTAGGCAAAAGCATAAACCCTCAACAAGGGCATCCTCTGTCCCCGTTTGGTCTTTGTTCCTAAACCCATGGAAGAAGGTATGAAAATGAGTAAGTGAGTAACATGATGGACGTCAGCCATCCTTCCAAAAGAAATATGATTTGTCTGGAATCTGAATATTCTTTCAGGGGCTTCAAGTTCAAACCTCTGCCCTTATCAAATCTTTGGACAGGGAGAAAAACGTTAAATTCTTTTTATTACAGCTAAAAGTCAAAATGTGTAAACACTGGCACATTGGGTCATCTTCCCATTATCCACACCAGTGTGCCCCTTTAAATATTAGGGTTACTTCTCTCTGTAGACAAAAGTAAGCCGTTCAAAATCTTAATTACATCCTATCCCTTGGGCTAGTTAATAATATTCAATCTAGATGAAAATGGCCACACTTTAGATTTGCATGCTGATGTACTTCCTTCAAATACAATTTTTTACACTCAACAATTGTAGACTTCAAAAGTGCAGATCTGTGACTGAACTGCCGTGTTGAAAAGAAACCACTATTTTATGTGAGGTGATCATGACGGAATTATCCGACAAAATTTTCCTAAATTGAATCATTCTTGGCTCTATATGATGCTAATAATAAACGCAACCCGAATACAAAGCAAAACAGAACCAAAAAATGTACCTACCTGCCTGGTAAAAGAGATTTCATTTTGTAAAAGCAGTATGAAGGTAATATTAGAATCAGTTTAAAACCTACTCTTCAAGTATTAGCAGGCCAGGTAGAGATGACCAGTTAACTATGACCAGGACTTACAAACAGGAGGAGCAAAGCTGAGCAATCAAAGCGGTCCTTACCTGTGCCTGGGACTTTTCTACATTTCTCAAGCACTACCAGACGTTTCCATGAAGTACATACCATGGAACTATCACAAGATTACACCATGACTCAGTTGGCAAATATCAATAATCTCATTTCCTTTAGCGAGAGAGAGCACAGAAGAGCATCCCATAAGTCAGTGACTGGCCCTGAGATCATACATTAAGTGGCAGAACCCTATCTTCTGTTACCTGATCTAATGCTCTTTCTGTGTGCCATGATGCATTCAGGGACTCACAGAGGCAGCTGACTAGAGTCATAATAAAAGAACAGGTGCCAGTATCACATTAATGGTGGGGACTAACTATGACAAGTGGTTAAAGTTAAGTTGATGCTTCCTACTGCCCTCATCCTCTCACTCCCTTCTCCCAGTGGTGAAGAAGACAGCCCGGTCTTGAGGCTGAGCTCAGCACTTGTCCCCCAAACCAGATCCTCTCAGCCTGCTCACAATGGCCTGCACCCCCTTCCTTCCCAATATCCCCATCCTACCTATGTGGCCCCTCTTCAAAGAGGGCCTTGGAGGGAAAAGATGGTTGGGGGAGCCTGGGGTTTTGGAGTTGAAAGAAGGGTGGAAAGCAAAAGGAATCAGTAATAAATTAGCCTCCTAGGATGGTAAACTGTGTGTTAACTTGACTGGGCCATGAGGTGCTCAGATAGTTGGTTAAACATTCTGGGTGTGTCTTTAAGGGTGTTTTTGTATGAGATTAGCACTCAAATCAGGAGACTGAGTAAAGCAAACTGCCCTCCACAATGTGAGCGGCCTCCTCCAATCCCTGGAGGTAGGCATAAGATAAAAATTGGGTAAGAAAGAACTGGCTGTCGGCCGGACTACTTGTGAGCTGGGAGAACAGTTTCTCCTGGACTGGAAGTTAGACCAATGACTCCACTAATTCTCCCACCTTCAGACTCAGTTTGGAACCACATCACCAGCTCTCCTGGGTCTGCCTCCAGCTTGCAGACAGCAGATGGAGGGACATCTCAGCCTCCCCAAAGGGCATGAGCCAACTCCTTAATAGAAATACATACATGCTTCCTATTGGTCCTGTTTCTCTGGAAAACCCTACTGATAGACCTTCCTAAAGAACACAGAGATTCCTGGATGTGCGACCACCCACGGAAAATGGATTTTGTCATCGCTTGGGTTCTTCACAACTTGCTCCCTTGGACATCAAGAATTGGCTAGATTTTGTCACGCTGCATTGGTGTGGAAAAGGACTTCCTAGAAGTGAGCTGCTCCAGGCCCCTGACCTGGGCTGGCCTGGGGTGTTCAAGCAGCAGAAGGGCCCCTGAGTAGCAGTATCTGGTCTCACAGAGGACAAGGGGGGAAATTGGGTGCCTTCAAATGGATTTTGGTCCCTTTTGATGAAAGCTTTCTGGAATGGGTTGTACAAGACAATGAATTGGGCAAAGTACGAGCCTCTTACAAATACGTTTCAGGACTCGGCTGGCATTATTTGAAGAGGTGCCCTCAGAACCATGGAGGCACGGGGATGGGTGGGGAGAGGCCCTGCGCTCCAGTGCTCGCTAAGCCCTGCATTTACATTTTCATTTTCTCTGGCCACCACCTGCCCCTCCCACCGTCAGGGCATCAGCTGGCCTTCCCACCAGGCTAAGTGGTCTGGCTCTTGCTGCTCTCTCTCCTGGTTTGGATTCACATCTAATATGCCAGGGGCTGGGAAACCCAATAATAGAGTTGATTAGAATTTTGTCTGAAATAAGATGAATACAGACCCGAGAATGTGTCCCTGAGCACAAAAGTGTCGACTTCGGGAAGCCACTGACTCCAGGTCAATTAGCCTAAAGCCAGTCACCTAATAAGCTATTTGCCTATAATTTAAAACCATTTATTGAGGCTTCTTTTTTAACATGGGAACGTTCTTTGCCTTTTTTTTTGGCAGGGTTGGGGGCCATCTCTTCAGCATGATCAGGCGTATATATTGAGCCTTCTAAAAGCACGCCCAGTTGCTTTTAAATTTTAGTTTATGTTTTTAATGAAATATTTTTGAGATACTGACCATAAGTGCAAAAACAATTCAAACAGAATGGGAATTTGTAGCAAGCTGATTAGTAGGCAAACTGGTCTGAGAACTGGTTTTAAGAGAATTTTGCATTCTAATTGTCATTTTTTAGTGTGCAAACAATGCCCAAGGACACTTGCCGTCCAATCTGACTAGAATACACAGGCACTTTCGCGTCCTGCCCAGTGTCTTTTCCTCCTGACTGACCAGGACTCTGTGCCACGCATTTACAGCCTCTGTGGAAGGGAGGGAATTTGTATTTGCTTGGCTTTGGGTTTTGCCATCATGAATTTCACTTGCAGCCACTACTGCACCAAGCTCAGCTGGATGAGTCCCACCCAGCACAGGATCCACCTTCCCGTTGATTCCAGGATCCTCTGTTCTCCAGGGGTCGGCAGAGATGACATGTGAGGAGCCCAGAATCCTTTGCATCAAAGTAATACCAGAGGGCAGGAGTCTGAGCATCACTTCCTAACAATTCAATTCTCATTTGTTTTGGGGATTGTAATGAATGTGTGCTTTACTTCAAGTTTTTCAAAGCCAGAAAATATATACCAATGTTAAAGATCTGGGGTTACAGAGGAACAGAGATGCAATAAACCAATGTAATGGTGATACTGAAAAATCTCTCTTTTTAAAAATATTTATTGAAGTAACTTTGATTTACACAATAACGTAAGCCCATATGTGAGGGTCACCATTTGTCAGATATCTGACCACACACCACACCCACCACCAGATGAACGAAAGTCCTCCCCCACTGTCCACGGGACCCACCACCGTCTCCCACCTCCTACCCCTTTCCCCTTGGTAAACTCAGCTTTCTTGTCAATGTCCAAGGAACAACCCAGTTCTTAATGGAAAAAGCTCAAGGTCAAGGGGGATCCAGCACGATTAGCAGGGATGGCACCAGCCCTATAGCACTGTTCCAAGTGCCATTTGAGAGGGAAACCAAAGACCAGATCTGCCTGTGAGGCCAGAGCCAACTTGACCTGAGAGATAAGGGACAGGCAGTATCAGGGCTCTGAAGTGGGACAGGTGAGAACTGCAGATGGCCCCGTGCCCCCTCCTACCCACTGGTGGCTGAACCCTGAGCCATGCCACCACTTTGCCGCCTATGCTGCATGGCACCCTGGCATGGGTGTGCGGGTGTGTTGGTCAGCTGGGAAGGATCCTCTTCTTGGAGCAGCTGATCTGCTGTCTGCCGTGCAGGGGTGGAGCGGCATGGGGCCAGCTCCAAGAGAGGAGAAATAACCAGAAAGGCCACCCTCTTATGATGCCACACAGGTGCTCAGTCGAGACTCGGGAAGAGAATTCTCCTAGGCACGCAAACATACCCTGTTCACTCTGAACTGATCATTGTCAAGTTGGCTTTCAGCGTCTCCAGTTGGAGAGAGAGCGGTTAGCTGTCTTTAGTGCGGACGAACTTCCTCTACCCCCACGCGGAACATAATCAGTGAGCTCCAGTCACATGCCCTCAGCGGGGTTATGTCTGCTCCAGGATTAGACACTAATAACAAGCCATTGAGGAAGTTGGAAAACTTTTTTGTGGTTGTTTTTCAAATTTGAAGATGCAAAGAATTTCATAAATGGGGCTTGCCTTGATTAAGAAAAATGGAAGTTTTTAATACCACAAGTCACTAGTCAGGTACCTGATCAGGATACAAACCTCTTCTATTAGTTAGCACATTTGGGGGGCTGTCTTATTTGTTTTTTATAAATTATTTCTATGGAGATAACACTGCATTGTAATATTATGTATACTATTAAGTTTCGATGTGCACAATTATCTATCAGCATCTGTGTACACTACAGTAATAGCATCACTAAATGTCCAATGCTATCCGTTACCATATAATTGACCACTTTACCAGAATTAAAAATATGGAATGCTTCATGAATTTGCCTGTCATTGCACAGGGGCCCTGCTCATCTTCTCTGTATTATTCCAATTTTAGCGCGCAGAAGCGCGCGCTAGGGGGCTGTTTTAATAGAGAGCAAATAAACTGACTTAAATAAAAATATGAATGTTGTCTAGTCTCTCTGCTACCCTAGGCAGTGATTTCCACATCTGTATGTCTGCCACCTTGTCCCTGCCCTAATCTGAAGCAAGGAGAAAAGAGAGCATGAAGGGCTTGCTTCTTTATTTGAAACACAAAATCTAGACATTGTACCCAGTCCTTCCATGTTCACTGACTGACTAGGATTTGGTCACCTCTCCATTGCTGGAGATGTGTTCAGTAAAAGCCAGGGGTCTATTATTGAAAGGAAAAAAAAACAGGTGATGTATACTTGCAGACAACTTCAGTGCTTTTAAACTCTATATTTATGGGTACAAAGGTGTGTAGTACAAGTTTACAAATTCAAGATGGCGGTCACACGGGGCCCAGGTAGAGACACGTGGACTGGGATTGGAAAGAGGTCTTGCAAATGTATCTTCAGAATTTTGATTTGTTTAAATATTTGAAGCAGTTATGGCAAAATGGTGAGATCTGCCTACGCTGGGTAATGAATGCAAGGTGTTTTCATTTTTTATATGTAAGTAATACGGGCATACCTTACTTTATTGCAATAGAGCAGTTTTTTGTTTTGCTTTGTTTTACAAATTGAAGGTTTGTGGCAACTTGCTCTAAGTAAGCCTATCAGTGTCACTGTTCCAACAGTATGTGCCCACTTCATGTCTCTGTCACCTTTAACTAAGGTACATACATTGTCTCTTAGATATAATGCTATGTATGCTTAAGAGACCACAGCATAGTACAAACATTAACTTTTACATGGACTGGGAAACCAAAAAATACATGGGACTTGCTTTATTGAGATATTTGATTTATGTTGTTGGTCTGGAGCTGAACCCATAATATCTCTAAGGTATACCTGCAAACCATTAAAAAAATAAATAAAAACTTTGCATTATCTCAACTACACAACTGCAGTTCAATCCAGAATTAAGCTGCATTTCACTAATGCCGAAACACATATTTTTCTAATTATACTGGGAAGTATTTTTTTTCTGTCTTAGTACTACACACAATCATGTTATCTTTTACCATGAATAGTGGCTTAGATTTCAAGATGTATAAAACAGAAATGATATTTTATGTGGACTAGGATGCATTCCAATATATTTGAAGTGGTACAGGCGTCTCAAGGCTTGTAAAGGGCTTAAACCTTGGGATCTCTTTGCTGGACAGTTTTCTGACTTTAAGTCCAGTGTTCTTTCTATGGACAGTGCCTCTGAGGTCATGTAAAACACACACCTTCAGACTTTCCCTGCAACTGAGGAAAATCTAGCAGACAAATGCCCTCCTTTAATAGTTCTAAAGGGCTTGAGAATCTCTTACCTGGTAAGAGATGAAAGCATTAATGCCACCTTATAAATTAGACACCTAATGGGAAGAAATCGTCAGATAATTACTGGACCAAAAAATGTTAGATAGACTGAGACAATATGACAGACATAGCCATCTGAGGATAACACAGTATTCTCCATCCACACAGAGCCAAATCCATGGTCCTGGGGAAAGAAAAGACCTCTAGGGCCCATTTTCCCTTGACTGATATACATGAGTATGGAACCCTCTTGGAGAAAATTAGCTAAGAACACACCGACAACACTGTTCCCTCACTATTGCCAAGATGGAAAGGTACCAAAATGGGGAGAAAAACACAATCCATACGGCTGGTTTATCTGAATGCAGAAAAATAAATCACCATTTTTTTTCTAAAGAAACATTTATAAAAGTTTTCTTCATTTCTCACGTTCAGTTAGGATACAGTTGGCATTTTCAAAATTCAAACCTGATGCGGGTTTGGAATTCACTGCAGCACACTGGAAGACATCTGAGTGAAAAAATAAAAGTTCCAGCCATATGCTACTGGTGCATGAATTTGAATATTTGAAAGGTAATCTAGAAATGAGACTGTTTCCAAGTCTCCTTACCGACAACAGTAATTCATAGCAACCACACGTTTTCTAGACAGAGCCTCTCAACGTCTGGGACTCAATGGTAAGACAGACGGAGTCAGGGGCTGGGGTTTTGTGGCACTCTGGTGAGTTTCAAGCGTGTGATTTTCCTACGTCATGGTCTCTCGGAAGCTCTGCTTGGTCGCAGGTGAAGGCCCAAAAATGCTTTTTGCCTTAGTGAGCCTATTAAGGCAGAAGGGAGTGTCTACATTTTTCAAGCTTGGTTAACAACTGGCTGAAAAAATCAGACCACTCACAATAGCTGCATCCAAAAGACATACCCGACACCATAAAACAAGCTCCTCTCTCAAGTCCATTAAATTTTCTCTTTACTTCTATGCATCTACAGAGCCAGAAGGAAAAGACCCAGAGCCAAACCAACAGAAGGGGCTCTCCCCACTGTCCTGACTTGTTTGTGCCCCTGACTAGCATGGCAGGAGCTTCCACGTCTAGCTAGCCTTGCTCATCCTGTCCTTGGGCCAGGCCTCAAACTGGGTCACTCAGTCAGGGAATATATAAGCCAAATGGTCATGTGCATCGCTAATCCACTCACGTGCGCTGGGGAGACACCAACATGCCAAGGACGAAAATCCATGGCATTACGCTCACTTGCTTCCAAGCCATGTGTCCAGAATCCAACCCATGTTTCCAGGAAGGTGACATTGCCATGGGGTGGCCCAAAAACTGAGCTTTCTGATTCCTGTGTGGCTGGAATTGGGAAGTAGTTGGCATGACCCATGGCAGAAGAGAGCAATCTTTTACCAACTTGTTGATAAGCTGGGAGAACCAGAAGACTGCATTCCCTCGGGATCTGCCCTGGCAATAACTCACAGTGAACTGATTTCCCAATCTGCCCCTGTTTATATAGGCAACTGCTCTTCCCAGAGGCATGAGAGAGGGAAGGGCAAAGAGTCACAGCTGTATGAGGAGAGTTCTGGAGTGTCCACCACATCTGGTCCAGCTACTGATGTCTTGATCATTCCCCCCACCCCGACCCCAAGACCGGAAATAGCCCTAATCAAAGACCCCTGGGAAATCCCCAAGGAATGGCTTTCCACTGCTTGGGAGAGTCTTTTTCTAGGTACAAACTTTTCGTAAGATAAACCATTATAGTGTCAGATCAAACACCTTCCAGGAGCAACCATGGACTCCATGGCCCGTCATTAGCACTTCCTCCCAATCCCAGAGACCTGGTGTCCACCGTTCTTGGATTCAGCGCCCACTTATCCAAGATGCTACTGAACCAGACATCACCTTGTCATGAAGCACTACCTTCCTCAAATAGGTTCTGTGCATCCTAGAAGTCTGGTGGAAGGAGGTCCAGAGAATGAGCTCCATCCAAGGCAGTGAAATAGAATGTAAGGTGAAACAGCAAAGGGCTGGGGAAAATGTATGATCCATCCATGTGATTTCATGTGATCCTTATGATTCCTTTCTGGTTACACTGGGATGGTTGACTCCTATCTCTGCCAATCAAACATGAGCAAAGATGCAGTCTGTCTAAGGCCATTGGTGGTTGATGTTAATGTCATGTTCTTTGCTTGCTTTAGCCCATAGGTTGCCTAAAACTGCACCGCTAATGAAGCATTGTCCTGGAACCTGCCTGCTTTACGCAGCATGGGCAGCAGCTGATGGCATTTTGGGTCAAGTGAACTGAAAATGCCATCTAGCAGAAGAGTGGCAAAGACTTGCAAACACCTGACCCTCGTCGGCGTTAGGCTGATCTGGAAATCCAGGGTGGTAAGGTAAGGTAAGGTGCAGGGCGGTAAAAGCTATCAGGTTGCTCCACCAATGGAAAAATGGCAGCGATAAATAAAGACCGCTTTCGACGGACAGTCCTTAAGCAGGCCAGGAAACACTTGAGAAATCTGAGACTGTGACCACATCCAGAAAGGAGCATTCAATAAGCACTCCCCAGTGGAGCAACTGCTTTGCTGAAAAGGTCTTTCTATTTGATTGCAAGTCATACATCAGCTTGCCTTAACTTTATTGTAAGGAGAAACCCCAAACATATTCTGAAAGAGATCAACCCTAACTTTATTTAGGTCATACTGCTGACATAAACAAATAATGGGAAGTGTGACTAATTCAGAAACAACCAGGAAAGGTCAATGCTTAGTCTGGTTCTTAACCCACAGTAATCCATGAGTGACGTGACTAGGCTTTTGCTGGCATCTGCTCATCGATGCTGCAGGCATTAAAGGAACTGAAGTGGGGAGAAGATTTCACACTCACTATACAACAAAAACGGATGTTAGTGTGCAGTGACTTAAGCCCAAACAGCCCAAACACATTTAAAGACGGCTCTCAAAAGCATTTCTAGAATGAAGCCTCGATAACCTGCCGGGGAAGAAGAAATGAGGAGAACCCCATTTCATCAATAAGCACCCTGATATCCAGGCACATGAAGTGATTTGCCCAAAGTTGCTCAGAAGATAAAAATAGCTGAGCCAAAATTAGATGGCTGAGATTTGAGGCTCTACGCTCAGGTCACTAAGCTGTGCGCTTTGTCTTGGGAGAAGGCAGGCTGAGGATACGATGCCCAGTCCTAGCAAGGGCCGGTCCTCACGATGCCACACCCGGACTCGTCACGAGAAGTGAGGTTTCCCTCCAAGGCAAGCAGCCTTCTGGCATGTGGAGCCATTGGGGGCCCTAAGGGACCTGGCCAAGTTGGTGGGAGCGTGGGGCTCAGAGCCCTCACAAAGGTGTGTGAGTAACATGAAGGGCACACGGAGCAGACAGCGCTGCTCCTTGCTATCGTGCAGACGCTGTGCATTTCTAACACTCTCTGGGCACCTCAGAAAGACACCCCAGAAATTCCACGGAGCCTAGAGTATCAGCCCCAGAGGTCCCTCCCTGCCATGCCACCCCAGAGTTTGGTCTGAAGGACAAGGAAAGTGACATTTAGAATGGCACACATTCGGAAAACAGCATGTTCTCGCTCTGTCTTTCAGCAGGTGGAAACTGAGGCCAACAGGCAGGGAAGCCCTGCCCAGGATCCTCGATGAACATGGTCTGAGTCGACTCCCGGGCTCCAGGTGCCCAAGCCTCGGGCAATACTAAGCCAGTGCTTCTAGAACTTTCAAGAGCCTGTGGTCACCCGTGGATCCGTTAGACACAGTTCAGACACAGCAGGGGTGGCATGGGGCCAGGTTCTGCATTCTTAACCAGGGCTCAGGGGGATGCCACTGGCCTGCGGATACAGGATGCACCACGGGCTCTAGAACATGCCTGTTCCGTGACCTCTGTCCCTCCGTACACCCGCCACCTCCACCTGCATGGCTGAGCTCATCACCTGCCCTCCTCTCACTCATTCTGTCAGCCCCCCGCCCCC
>RJWH01007511.1:0-39629 GCA_004363575.1 Solenodon paradoxus | reverse complement strand
GAGAATACAGAGAGCATTGTCTTTTTTCTTGCTGGTGTTATGTAATAACTCAAGAAAGACCCCAGAGGGCGCCGGCGGCAGTGCAGGGAATCGTAACAATGTGTTTTCAACATTGCCTAAATTTGAGATCTCAGAGTTTCTCTGTTTATTTAGAATCTCCAGCCCACCCTCCAGGATTCTGATCTGCATGTCTAGAGTGGAATGTAGTGTACAAACGGAGACTTATTTAAAAATCTCCCCAGGATCCCTTCATAACTATCGATTTGTATTAGTGCTGGAGCAGGGAGACTAGACAAATCCCCTAAATGTGGCCAGCTTGCCTGAGTGACTGGACACACCAGACCTATGCAGTATCAGGAAACTGCCTTCAACAACCACTTAGCTCATAACAAAACGGTGTGGGGGGCTTGTGGTTGGTGAAGTTGGTCTTACAGCCCCTGATAAACCTCTGCAAATAAATGCCAGGAGAAAAGTGAGGCACGATTTAGTTTCACTGTGGCTGCAGTGCAGCAAATGGACACAGTGGGGCAGTGTGATCCTATATGGCCCAGAAATCCCAAAACTGAAAAGAAGTCCTGACCCAGGTTGGGGCTCAGGTGCTAGGAAAGTTCTAACTCAAAGTCTCTCCCATTGTCTTCCTCCCCTCCCACTCTTAGTTTTTGTCCTACAGATCCTGACTCTCAGATGATTAAAGTTCATACAGCATTTATTGAACATGAATTATCTCATGTCAAACACTGTCCTGGGTTATTAAACTTACTCTTTATAGCCATCTAATATAGACATATTAGTTCTACTCTACCAAAGAGGAAGTTGTAGCATCGAGGGGTTAATTGATTTTTTAGTGGGTGGCAGAGCCAGGATTTAGACCCAAGCCTGGCTCTAAACCACATGTTCTTGCCATTTCACAATTGGGACTTTACACAGGTAACTTTTAGATTCTGAATGTATTAATACAGATTTACTAACTAACATTCATGCATGCTGATTCTTTCTTTCCCCTTCTTCTTTCTTAACCAAAGGAATCAATAAGAATAACTGAGTTAGGAAATCTTTAAGCCTATAAGCTGTTTGCATTTGAATAGGAGACAGAAGAAATAAAGAACAAATGGCTGACAGTGAAATAGTAGCCATGGGACTACCCACGTAGCTGGACCAAGGTGTCATCCTGAAAATCTGTAGATTACATACAGGATTTATTTGGTGATCATGGTTTTAAATATTAAAAAAAAGCAATTAAAATTTCAGTGGTTTTAGTCGAGAGGTTTACTGTGTTTAAAATTTTTTGTTTACTGCTTTACTTTCCATTTTTATTCTTCACTCATTGGTGCTACCTTCTTGTATTTGCTGATGGCAGTGCCAGGCTGATAGGGCCTGGCAGTATCACTGTCTGGTGAGACCTGCCTTGGGGCCCTGCACCTCACCCCACACCATCTCTTTTCCCTTGCCCTACTTCTCTCCCAGGTGTGGTCATTGTCATCACACTGACTGTCAGAGCTGGAGACTCACACCTGTGATGGGTCCACTGTGCTGCTCCTAGCATTCAGACTAGCTCTGGCTTTGCCAGGGCTAAATTTAACTGCAGCTGCTTCATCAGATGCTCTGGTATTTTCAGCCCCAGGAGCATTGAGTGGCTGACCTGGCTGAGGGCTGTTTCCAAGGTTCACATCCAGTGTTGTGGATTGAAATTAGCATCTAGGTTGTTCTAAGGGCTTGTCCCTTCCATTTTTTTTTTTCCTTAATTGGAATTGGATAGAAAAGAAAAGGCAAGAAGTGGCAGAGAGCCAGACAACAGAAGATAGACCCCGAAGGCTGTCTGAATTTGTGTGGGCCTTTTGCTCTTTTCCACCATCTGTCATGTGAGCATGTGAGTGCGGGATACCATGAACTGGAGACCATTCTCTTCTGCTAATCCCAGTGAGGTGATTCATGTGACTAGGGCCACCCTCTGATTGGTGGCTGAGAGGAGGGTATGGTCTGCATTGCACAATGATGGACTGCTGACTGGCTCCTGAGTCACTGTCCAGGGAAGCTGCCAGCCTTGCTCTGAGTTCCAACATTCTTCGTGTGTCATCTAGTGTCCTTCGCTGACGTAAGTGTTCGTGGACAGGGCTGTGTTCCCCAGAGCCTTGGCCCTTAGCCCTCTGGAAGTTTCTAGCTGGTGCGTGCTGTGGGGTTGGTAATCCTTCTAGCCAGGGAGCCAGAGGTATATGTAAAATCACAGGTTTTCAGTGGCAATTACAAATAGAAGACGAAAATGGGCCTAAGATAGAGCTGGGGCATTGATAGAACAGGGAGGAGAGGAGATGGATAGAAAGGGACAACACAATTCCTAGGTCCTGGGGCCCTTGAGCTGAGGGGAGGCCTGTCTGAGCAAGGAAACCACCCTTGGTTATTCTTGTTGGGTGCCTCTTGGCTGTGAGATGTTGTTAGACCTCCTGTGAATACAAGTGAAGCAGGTTCCCTTCTCCTGACCTCCAAATCCAACATGTCCAAGGCAGGAGAAATTCTTCTGACACTTCTTATGCCCAATATGTGGTGCCTAGTAGTTGCCCACGTTGTGGCCCCTCTAGCCCACAGCTCTTGAAAGGGCCTTAAATCCTCTGTTTGGATCTGTTCATGTCACAGAAGCAAGCTTCAGCTCACAGAGGTTGTTAGTTTTTTGTCAGGGTCCCTGACTTCTCCATCCTATCCTGAGCACCCATATCTTTGTCATGCTAAAGTTAACAAGCAACCGGGACTCTACCAGGCACTTTTTAAACACTTAGCATGCATATACACCATCTCTATGAGGTAGGTATGCTATTATCCCCATTTTACAAATGAACTAGAGAGGGTAAGTGACTTTCTCAAGGTTATGTCATTTGAAGCTGGTGTTCTAACTCCAGAGCTTTAACCACAGTTGATATCGCCTTTCATGATGCTTCCCTGGGTCGTCCTGTTTCTTATCTGTTCCTGTGAAGGACTTGATAAAGAGATTGTTTTAATCCCCTTTGAACCTCAAGAACTAACCCAGAGCCTAATGCAGTAGAAGCTCAAATCAGTATTTGTCAAATGAATAAATGAATGAAAAACATAGAAGTGTCAGTTAACCATTGTTACTATCCCTGCATTTTATAGAAATCAAGGGGATCTTGAGTGCAGCATGGGACATTCTGATTCTTGGGGAATCAGTGGGAAATGCCAAAAACTTTTACCTTGATAGAAACCCTGTGGGCTCCTGCCTGTTCCCTCTTGAACCTCTGTCTCCTCACCCCTGCCTGTGAGATTGTTCCTTGCTCTCGTATATACATTTTCTGCTGCAGAGCAACCACCTGGATGGATTCTGCCTTTGGGCTAAGAGAACTCAAAGTGGCATCCCTGCAGACGCCTATGGCAGTAGTGTTCTCTTGCGCTGTGTCAGAGGCCAGGAGGATTGTGAGGGCTCCCTTGCTGTGCCTCAAGTAACCCCTTCGGAAGTGATCTGTTTGTATATCCTGTGTCCTGATTCCAAAGCCAGGCAGGATTGTGAGTGGTCATTTTTACCTGAGGCCAATGCAGGCAGAGGTACTAACATTCCCTGCAACTGGGAGATGAGGCGCTAGATCTTAAGAGTTGGATGGTGGTTTGGGGAAGTACCACGGCATCAGCTACCAGACACACTCCCTCCAAAGATGTCAAGAGAAATGGCCAAAGACTGAAGCTGTGTCTGCAAAATGGAATCAGGTTAAAGGGAAAGCAGATTCCTTGAATGGTGGTTCCCAGGCAGCCCCAGCAGCCAAGCATGTGGGAGCTAGTTAGAAAAACATTTTGGCCCCCACCAGTCTGCCTGCTACACCATCCCAGGAGTTGGCCTGAGGCCCCAGGAATGCCCAGGGAAGCTTCAGGAGAGAAGCAAGAGACCTGCTCCTTTTAGCCCACCTTTCTTGCCAGTCCTGCAGCACCTGCGGACCTAGGAGTTTCAGGAGAAGTATCCAGGAGAGGAGCAAGAAGACCCATCCCCACCATCTTGCTTGTCCCTACAGACCAAGAACAGCTGGGAGCCTAATTACTGCTAACTGGAGTGATCAAGTGACTTCTGGGCTGAAGAACCACATCTACCTCTGCATGGCAGCCCACAGCCACCATCATCTAGAAAGCAAGCAAGAGAAATAAAAATAAAGTCTCAGCATCAAATTCAGGGCAGAGAAGGTGAGGCATGCCAAAATCCAAATTAACAAAAACCGAGACGTGAATGGCTCAAAGAGAAGAAGGTACCAGGAGCTCCAGAAGAAATTGAATGGCACTGAATTGGGAGAACCTAACAAATAATTCAGAGCATTAGTTATAAAGAAAGATGAATAATCTACAAGATTTTACTATTAGCTACCCAAAGGCAACTCTTAAGACTTCAGAGGTGATAGATTATAAGGACTACTTCAAAGAAATTGGGGCTATAAAGAAAGCTCAAACACAGCTGCTAGATTTTAAAAATACTATCAGTGAATTGAAGACAAAGATGGTATACGCTCCATAAATAGTCTCAATCTTGCTGAAGAATGAATTTCAGAAATTGAGGACCAATATATTGAAGTGACCATCATGGAAAAGAAGAGAGAAACCAGATTGAGGAAAAACAGAGAAATGCTTTGAAAAATTATATACCACAAGAAGAATAAAAATAAGAATAATTGGCATCCCCAAAGATGTGGAGAGAAAGAGTAGAAAATATTTTTAGACGTAATAGTAGAAAACTTCCCACCAATGTCATAAAAACTAACCATGGAAGTCCAGGAAGCCAAGAGAACACTTTCTTCCTAAATGCAAAAAGACCTACCTCAAGACACATTATAGTACAACTAGCAAAAGTCAAGGATAAAGGAAATCTACTATTGGTAAAAGTGGGGATATTGAAGTCTCATATTACTGTTGTGGTACTGAGGGAAACAGAGAAACATAACCTACAAAGGTATACTCATCAGGCTATTATCAGACTTCTCAGCCAAAACTCTGTAGATCAGGCGAAAGTGGAATGAGATATTTAAAACACTAAGAGGAAAAACACTACCTTTCTAGAATATTCCACCCTTCAAAATTATCATTCAGATGTGTTGGAAAAATGTCTTCAACTATTAAAAAAAAGTTGATGGGTTTTTCATCACCAAAACTTACCTTCAAAGAAATGTTTAAAGGCGTTCTACAAAGGGAAAACAAAGAACCACCAAACCCCAAGAATGGTGATAATCGAACAGAATCAGAAGCAAAGACAGGACCATCAGGGGAGAAGAAAAACACCTTAAAGGGGATATAAATAACACAGAAGACCTGTCAGCTCAAAAAAACACAAAAAACAACCAACCAAACAAACAAAAAAAACTATAGCAGATGGGTTAAGCTGGAGACAAAATACAAGGTAGCAACAAAACCTAGTCTTACAGAGATCATAGCAGGGAAGATAAAGAAACAATCTGCATAAAAATCATCTGAGGGAAAAGGCAAATAGAAACAAATAGGTAAAGAAGCAACAGAAATGTAAAATTAACAGAAAAGGGGTCAAAACAACAACAAAGCCCTACCTATTAGTAGTCATCCTAAATGTGAATGGACCGAACTCACCAATCAAAAGACACAGAGTGGCTGGGTGGATTAAAAAGCAGAACTCATTGATATTTTGCCTGCAAAATACCCACATCAGATCCAAAGATAAACATATTTTGAAAGTGAAGGACTATGGAAAAATGTACCAAAGTAATGGGGATGAAAGGAAGTCAGGCTCTGCGCTAATATCAGACAAGATAGATGTTCCCTGAAAAAGGATGAGGTAAGGGAAAGATGGATATTACATCATGGTCAAAGTGTTCATCAAGAAAATAATCTCTATATAAGTACCCAATACTGACAATCTAGATATATAAAACAATCACTGACAAAGATAAAGGGAGACATTGACAGTACCACAATAGTAATAGGGGACTTCAGTGCCCCCATTTTTACCAATAGAACATCCAGACAGAAAAATCAAGAAATAAAGACCCTAAATGAGATAACAACATACGGATCTATCATATATAGAAAATCTACCCCAATAAAAAAGACTAATATTTTTTTCAAGTGCACATGGAACGTTCTTAAGGATAAATTACATCCTAAGACATAAAAAAAAGCCTTAGTAAATTTAGCTAGATTGAAATTTTCTTCTCTAATCAGAAGAATGTGAAACTAGAAGTGAACCAGAAAAAAATGAAAGAACCACAGAGATGTGGAGATTAAACAACATGCTTCTGAAAAATTCCTGGATCAATGAGGAAATTAAAGGTAAATTAAAAATTATCTGGAAATATTACTCTGATTTGAAAGTCAAGCAATCACAGCACCAAAAAATAAAATTACAGATTGATGTCACTGATGAGGATTTTTGCATCTATATTCAACAAAATCTTGGCAAACCTAATTAATTCATCAGTTGATTGAAAGATTTATACCTCGAGACCAAATGAGATTCATTCCAGGTATGCAAGGATGGTTCAACATATGCAAATCAATTAATGTATGCACATAAACAAAGGGAAAAATAAAAATTACACAATCATATCAATAGATGCAGAGAAAGCATTCGACAAAATTCATTGATGATAAAGTTTTTACTACAGTGGGAGTAGAATGCACATAACTAAACATGAAAAACATTGATAAAACAAAAGCTACGTTATACTCAATGGCAAAAATCTGGAAGCTTTTCTCCTAAGATCTGGAGCAAGATAAGGATTTCCACTCTCTGCAACCACTATTCATAACTCTGGAAGTCTGGGCCAGAAAATAAGGCAAAAAATGGATATCAAAGGAATCCAAATTAAAATTGAAGAAATAATAATTATTTACAGATAACATTATATCTAGAAAGCCCAAAAGACTGCCAAAAAACCAAAACCAAACAACTGTTAGAATGTGGCATGCACTGATGGAGTGGCAGTATGTAAGTCACCTCCAAAGGAGTGCAGGGCACATACCCCTCCCTCATTCTGAGACCCAGGTAGGGGTGAGGAAACCAGTGTGAACAATTGAAAATAAAGCCTCTTCTCTCTTCCTGCCTCCCTGCCTACTTGCCTTCATTCTTGCCTACACCTTTTCACTAAAACTGTTAGAATCAATAAATGAATAAAAAAAAATAGCATTTTATATACAAACACCAAACTAGAAGGACAAATCAAGAAGGAAATTCCATTCACAATTTCATTGTAAAAGAGTAAACACCCAGGAATAAACTTAACAAAGGAGGTAAAAGATCTATACATTGAGAATTACACACATTAAAAAAAGAAACAGGAGAAGACACACAGACATGGAAGAATATTCCATACTCATGCATTGGAAGAATTAATAAAACTGCCATTTTACCCAATACAATATGCAGATTTAATACAATTCCTATCAAAATTCCAGGGATATTTTTCAAGGAAATTGAACAATACTAAAGTTTTTATGAAACCAAAGAAGACCTCAAATAGCCAAAACTAGCCTCAAAAAAAAAAAAAAAGGAGGAATCACACTCCCTGACTTCAAAGAGTACTACACAGTGCTTGTCATCAAAATAAAGGCAGACGTAGAGACCAGTGGAATACAGTTGAGATCCAAGAAAGAAAACTAAACTTATAATCTACGATAAAGGAGCCAAGAGCGTATAGTGGAGGCAGAAATGTTTATTCAGCAAATGGTGTTGGGAAAATTGGATAAACTGTATTCTTTTAAAAAATAAAGCTAAATTTCTTGTTAGTGCTATACACAAAAATTAACTCAAAATGAATCATAGATGTGGACCTAAGACCTGAAACCATAAAATACAGGAAAAATGGCTCCATGACATCAATTTCAGGGATGTCTTTGGGAGAAGTGATACCTACAGCAGAAGAAACTAAAGTAACATTAAACAATCAGGACTACATTAAACTTAAAAGTTTCCGTATAGTGAAAAAACCACCACCTAAACAGAAAGGCAACCCACTTGCTGGGAGAATATATTCATACAACATATATCAAATAAGAACTTAGTCTCCTAAATATACAAAGAGCTCTTACTCTTCAATAAAAAAAAGCAAATAACCCACTCAGAAAATGGGAAGAACTGAATAGACATCTTTCTAGAAAAGAGACACAGATGGCACACAAAGTTAAATAATGCTCTTCATTACTTATCTTCTTGACCCTTCAGCTGCCTTTCTTTATTTCAGACAATCCATCAAGCTCCTTTGGGTTCATTTTTTTTGTTTCCTGTCTCTAAACAATCAATTTCTTTGTTACCTGGTGTCCAGTGTCTTGAAAACCATAGTTTAATATCTTTTTCCTTAAAAAATTTGTTTTTTAATTGTTTCAGGAGTAAAAATGCATGTAGTCCCTTTTACTCCATCTTGGTTGGAAACAGAATTTTCAAGAATCTGCTTTCTGTCAAGACCTTGATGAAAAAAAATACAAGGAGACATAAGCATTCCTTATATCCCAGCCTCAGTCATAGAACCTCCATCTTGCCATCTTCCCTCTAACGGAATGGGAATCTGGGGCTTTGACTCAAGCTGGGATTTTGTGAGGTAGGCCTGGGGTGAAGTTTTATAGTGTCCAATCTGTCCTATGGAGATGGACAAGGGGCAGGTACTATCCATATGTGAGATGACAAAGGGCGAGGAAGTATACAATTTTTTCTCTGTAATTTTTTCTATATTTTCCTATTAAGTCTAAGTTACCTTTAGGACCTGACTTCTTTATCAGTTCTTAGCATTGAAATCTTGCTGCTCAATAGGAGGTTAATACAGAAGGGATGCTAGATAGAAGATTAGGGGATACAGGCATAAAAAGGGGTGGCATCCTAAAGAGGAAAGCTAATTAGAAAAAATTTGATAAACTTGGAAACAAAACACTAACCTGAATGAAGTCCTTGTCTATATTTTTAAATTATAACATAACTTTGTAAGATTACATGTAAAAAAAAAAAGTTTTTGAGTCATTAGATTTCAAGGATTTATCTCCTGTATAATGTAGGCTTTGAAACCCCCTAAAGACCTTTTATGCTAATTGGTCTTCAGGGGTAATAGCATTCAAATAGAAAACTATTACTTTAAAAATTTTATAAATGATCATTTTTCTTTTTCAGACCGAAAATCCTTACGCTCCACATTTGTGTCCTGTCTTCCTTTATGCCTCAAGGCAAATACATCAGTAAATGTGATAAATTCCTTGCCTTTCAGCATGTTGCTAGAGATTTATTATTGACAGGATCAAAAATGGTTCTGAAGCATCAAATTCCAGGATCTAATTCAGCAAAAACCAAACAAAACAGAGAATTTGGATTTGAGTGATAGAACTCAGAGAGGTCTGCTAGGTTTCAGCAGTTGGAGGACACTTCTTGAAGGCATGCATCAGAGTGCTGGAGGGGCTAGAAGCCATAGGATGAACACAGCGCATTTTGAACATCAGCTTTATCTGTTGGAAAGGTTTTAGAATTGTTTGAGTGCAAACAGACATATTGTGATATAAAATGCAATTTTTACTGAATTTTGAGATAAAAATTAGGTAAAATATTCAGCCTTGGGTTACTTAAGGCCATATCCTGAGACTCTAGGTGGCGGTGGTAGGGGTATAGGGGGGTGTCCCATTAACTCCTTCAGGGATGTGAGCACAGGTGACCAAGGGTGCCTCCGCCAGTCCTATCGAACTGGGCTTATATGTATGACTCAAGGTACTTAATATCTATTTTGGCTGAGCATATGTTGCACAGGAGACAACATAGAATGCACGAATCTCACGCGGTTTATTACCAGATTCCTGGTGGTTTCCAGACCCCGGCAGGCCACTTGGGTATCCGCGCCAACAGAAACACACACTGGAACGAAGGACGTGCAGCTGCGTCTCGGCTTCTGTTCTCGTTTCAGGGCGAGATTCTGCGCCTCACAGTCTGGACTCGCGGTCCAAGGCAGAGCTTCAGGAAGGTGTGATAAGGGGAGTGGAGAGCGACCATCTGTGGAGGAGCAGAACCAACGGCTCTGACGGCTCTCTCTCTGTCCTCTCTTCTTATACTCTTTGGATGGGTGTCGTCGGTGTCTTCAGTGTGTCTTATCAGCGGGCTCCAGGGGCTGCCTGGGGCTGTGATATCTAAGGGTATAGGTGCACACGGGTGTCGCCTAGTGACGTGTTTATCTTTATGTTTACACTCAGTTTAGTTTCATTTCACTCAGTTACTTTATAACATTTAACAGGGCATAAGTCACTCCATTTTCTAAGTGTAATACATTCTTAATATTATCTATCCTAATTACTATAACAGGGTGTTTCTGAGCATTCTCCTGAATGGATAGGGGTACTTTAGTGGAAAAAAATGGAGAAGACTTACTTTAAAATGATGACACCCCTGTAAAAGGAATAAGAGAGGATCCTCTGGATGACCTACAATTGTGCAGTGGGCTTGGAAAGGGATATTGGTGAATCATGCCAATACAGACGCCTTTGAGAGCTACCAAATGGGAACAAAACCTTCCCACTCATTCACCCACCCATCCATCCACCCACCCATCCATCCATTTTATAAGCCTTTATTAAATGCCTCCTATGTATCTAGGATAATAATAGAGAATGACAAAAATTAATAAGAAATTCTCAAGGAATTCAATGTCTAGTACAGGAGTTCTCAAAGATTTTCCTGTCCCAACATAATTACAAAAATATTTGGTGAATCTTTTCATCTGTTCAAAGTGATTTTACAGGAAATGACTCAGTTAATCTTTACAATAACTCTATGATGTAGGTACTATTATGATCTCTATTATAAAGCTGAGGAGCAGATAGACTAGGTTTGCCAGACTGAGAGTCATGTTTATAAATAATTATAATGCTATAAGTGTAGTAGGAACACAAGTGTAGTGAGACTATTTCTAAGCAGTAGAGATACCTGATTCCAGATGAAGATCAACTGAGCCTGGAAGCCCCAACATGGAAATTCCTTGTCTTTCCTGCTAATTATCACAGAATCTTTGAGCCTTATATCTGACTTTTCATAATGTGTGGCCTGTTTTGAACAACTTCATTGACAAAGCACTCCTGATCTCATTCTGTTTTTGGTCAAATTGAACGGTGAGGAAATACTATATATTGTATAAAAATCTATATTCTGATAATATCTGAAAAACAGCCCTAGTTTTTTTTTTTGTTGGGGAAGCTTTTCTTAATGTGTATGGGATGTTAATGGGCACTATGTAGGGAAATAAGAGAGGGTTATGGTCCAGTAAGCATGGTAAATAAACTCTTAACAATTGTTTGTTAGAGGATTTTCTCAAGATTTTTGTATGCTAATATACTTTTTGACTCTCAAAAGGGGAATGCTTTTGTAGATTTAAAGTCTCTTTATCCACCCAGCTCTTCTATTGGTAGCTTCTTATTTA
This sequence comes from Solenodon paradoxus, assembly GCA_004363575.1. NCBI lineage: Eukaryota > Metazoa > Chordata > Mammalia > Eulipotyphla > Solenodontidae > Solenodon > Solenodon paradoxus. The sequence continues at coordinate 28,251 of RJWH01007511.1, read as the reverse complement.
CACCCCTCTGGATACAACTGGGAAAGTAAGCTCTGTTGTTCTTCAATTAGAATTAGTATGATCCTCCTTTCCCAGGTCAGCTTTTCAAAAGCCTTCCTACTCCACTGTGTCTTTAAGCTGTCTTCATGGTTAAGTTTTTCAGACCCTTCTCCCTTTGGTTACCCTTCTCTGGACAGCTTCAGATTGCCAATGTCCCTTGTAAAGTGTGGGGTCCTGAACTAAGTACAGCAGACCTAAGGTGTTTTTTAGGTTGGTTCCATTAGTTATAATCCTTGGAATACTGTCATTATACCCTCTTTATTTCCAGAGTGGGTTAATTGCCCTCAGCATAGAAATGCATGCCAAAGGAAGAGAAGCTTGTGGAATCTGAAGTAGTTCAGAAGAACAAACAGCATGTTTTGTTTTGCTTTCTTTCTTTTTTTTTTTTTTTTAGTTTTAGAGGTTTGGAATGTCTTAAATAAGTAAATATTTGAGAGCCTACTATGTACAAGGAATGATGGAGGGTAGAAGAGATGTAAGCCATTAATCCTTCACCTGCAGAGCCAGTTATTGAGTTAGGGGGATGACTCACAGAAAAGGCCCAGAATATAAAGTAGCATCAACAAATGCCAAATTATGCAGGTTAACTTGGGTGCCATGTCTTCAAGGAAGATTCATGGCTAGCTGGGATTTTTTTGTTTTTTATTTCCTCTACAGAATCTCATTTATCCAGAGGACAAATAAACAGTGATGACTTAAATGAGGCGTGCCTTGCTTTGAGCAGTCTGTGTGCTCCCAAAATCTTGGTGGTGAAATAAATATTTGATGACTGAATGCTTTTTCCCAATGATGTTTTATAACGTGATAAATGTGTTTTCTGGAAGAAAGTAATGTTTACCCCAAGTCAAAAATCATGTTCTAAATAGGAATCAACTTCTAAAAAGCTTTGTGCTTAAATGCTAAAACAGAGAAGAAATTTTGTAGGGTACAAAATATTATTCAGAATAAGTTAAATACAATACTTTTTTTTTTCTCAAGGCAATTTCCACACCCGTAGTAGGGCAGTGGCTAAGAGCACAGATGTTGGAGTAAACTTGCTTTGTTTCTTTCCCTGATCGTTGCTTACTGAGTGAGTGGTCCTGGCTAAATACTTAACTTCTCAGTGTCTTCTTTTCTTTCTTTCTTTTTTAAAATTTAATCTGGGGCTATTAAAATAATTCTTCATAGAATCCTTATGAGCATTAATTATTTTCTGTATGTGAGGTATACCCTTTTTTTTTTTTAAAGAAAGGTGCAAGCAGGAATGAAGGTGAGTAGGCAGGCAGGAAGAGAAGGAAGTACTTTATCTAGTTGCCCATCTTGATTATTCTCCCTAGCCCTGGGTCTTGAACTGGGGAATTTGGGATGTACGTGGACTATATTGGTGTGCTAAACCTCTAGGCCACCAAGACATACCAAGTATTCCTTTGATTGATTGATTCCTTATATAACAAATCACTGAAGACTTAGTAGCTTAAAACAAATTCATCATTTATTATCTTTCACAGTTCCTGAAGTTCCAGAGTTGAGGAACAGCTTAACTGGGTGGATCAGGCTGGAGATATCTCATGAAGTTGCAGACGCATGTCTTCTGGGATTGAGGTCATGTGAAGGGGCTGAAGGGTCCATTTCCAAAGTGGCTTATTCATAAGGCTGGCAAATCACTGCAGGCTGTTGCTTGTTGATCATAGTTCACCTTCACATAGGTTTTCCACAGAATTCTTGAGTGTCTTGATGGTATGGCTGCCAGCTTCCTATAGTATGAGAGATATACAATGTCAAGGTAGAATGTGTATCTTGTATTACCTAGCTTTGGAAGTCCATACTGTCACTACTCCTTTATTCTATTCTTATTCAGTGTGGGAGGGATGATTATGAGGAGGCAACTAAGTGGAAGCCATCTTAAAGGCTGCCTACCACACCCTTCAGAGGAATACAGTGTTCTACTATGTGACTGATATTAGGTATAGGATACTTATATAGTTTTACTCATTTCTTATTTTTCAGTTTTCTTCTTTTAAAATTTTTACTGAAAGAATATTGCATCTTTATATTACGTAGGTTTAAGTTGTGCACCTTTGTAAATCAACAACTGTATATTAATATAAAAAAGTTGATCACCGGCAGTCCAATTCTGTTCTTCACCATGTATTTGGCCTCTTACCTGATTCTCCCAACCATTTTTTCTTCTTCTGGTAACCACTAATTTGTTTCTTTAGACAAAAAGTCTGTTTTCTTATATTCAGATGTTTGTTTTCTTTTTAAAATTAATTTTTGAAGGAACATTGCATCATAGCATTTGACAGGTCTAAGTTGTGTCTCATTGTAAACCGACGTCAGTATAGACACTAGGTTCACCTCTACCAATCCAGCTCTCCCTTCACCATATGATGAACCCTTTTTACCCTGTTTGTCTGCCCCCTCCCCTTCCCTTCGTGTAACCACTAATTTGATTTTATGGATTACTTTTTTGTTTGATTTGGTTCATTAGTTTGGTTTCTCTCTACCACATATGAGTGAAATCATATGATGTTTGTCTTTCCTCTTCTGTCTTATTTCACTAAGTACAATTCTAATTTGTCCATCCACGTTATTGCAAGTGGCTGGATTTCATTTTTTCACATGGTATTCCATTGTATATATACACCATACCACAACATCTTCTTTACCCACTCTTCTGTTGATGGGCACTGAGATTGTTTCCAGCTTGTGGCTATTGTAAATAATGCCACAATGAACATGGGGGGGGTGCATTTATTACTTTCAATTAGTGTTCTGTGTCTTTGGTAAATACCCAGAAGTGGGGTAGTTGGGACATATGGAATTTCTATTCCCAAATTTTTAGAAATATCCATACTGCTTTCCATAATAGTTGTACCAATTGACACTCCCATGGGCAGTGTATAATGGTTCCCTTTTCTCATATCCTTGCCAGCACTTGTTTTTTCCAGTATTTTGGATAATAGCGATTCTCACAAGTGTGAGATAACATCCCATTATAGTTTTAATTTGTATTTCCTAAATAACAAAAAGTGGAACATCTTTTCATGTTTGTTGATCTCTGTATGTCATCTTTGGAGAAGTGTCTCTTCAGATCTTCTGCCTATTTTTAAATTGAATTGTTTTCTGTTGGTGAATTTTATGAGTTCTTTATATATTTTGTGTATCAACCCCTTGCAGATGTATGATGTGCAAATATCTTCTCTCATTCAGTAGACTGTCTTTTTGCTTTGATGATAGTTTCTTTTGCCATGCAGAAGCCTTTTATTTTGATGTAGTCTTATTTATTTTGGATTTTATTTCCCTTGACATTGGAGTCGAGTTCCCAAAGACATCTCTTAGGTCAGTGTCATGGAGTATATCAATTATATTTTCTCATGTATTTTGTGATTTCATGTCTAACAGTCACATATTTAATCCATTTTGTATTTTTTGTATGGTGCTAAAAAGTATTCTAGTTTCAGCCTTTTGCGTGTGACCATACTCTTTCCTCAGCACTGTTTACTAAAGAGACTGTTCTTCCCTCATTGTCTGTTCTTGGTTCCTTTGTTATAAATTAGTTGTTCATTTTTTATGGGTTTATTTTGGGACTCTTAGTCCTGTTCTGTTGATCTGTGTGTCTGTTTTTATTCCAATACTATGCTGTTCTAATTACTGTTGCTTTGTGGTAGAGTTTGATGTCAAGGAGCATGATACCTTCATGTTCTTTTTTTTTCTCAGGATTGTTTTTGCTATTTTGTGTCTTTTGTGTTTCCAAAAAATCATGACTTTTTTGTTCTATTTCTTTTTTGTTCTATTTCTTTTTTGTTCTATTTCTTTTTTATTCTATTTTAATGGGGATTGCATTAAATCTGTTTAGTGCTTTAGGTAATAGTTATTTTAACGATGTTTATCTTTTAATCCATGAGTGGGAATATCTTGCTATTTCTTGAATAATGTCTTGTAATTTTCAGTGTACAGGCATTTCACTTCTTTGGTTATATTTATTTGAAAGTATTTAAATCTTTTTGATGTACTTATTAAGGTTTCAAATGGTGTTGGGATTTTGTTTTTGATTATTGTGTCCGTTTCCTTACTTGTGATTGATCTGTTCAAGTTATCACTTTCTCCTCAATTTAGTGTTAGTGTTCTTTGTTTCTAAAAATTTGTCCATTTCTTCTTAATTGTCCAATTTGTTGCTATATAGGTATAAGTAATACTCTTAAGATCCACTGTAATTTTATTGTAGCTTCTTTTTCATTTCTGATTTTATTTTTTATGTTGTCTTTCTCTTTTTGTGCTTGGCTAAAAGTTTTTCTATTTTGTTTAAAAGAACCAGCTCTTGCTTTAATTAATTCTTTGAATAGTTGTTTAATTTATATTTCATTGATTTTGGCTTTAATTACTGTTATTTTCTTCTACTAACCTTTGGGTTTGTTTTTTTCTTAGTTTTCTAGTTTGTTTCCTAATAGGTTCCTTATTTGTGATTCTTTTTGTTTCCTGAGGTAAACTTCCCTCTTGGTGCTACTTTTGCTGCATCCCATAATTTCTGGTAAGTTTTGTCTTTGATTTCCTCACTAACGCAATAGTTGTTTAGTAGCATGCTGTTTGTTCTCCACACATTCGTTATTTTCCCCTTTCCACTTTTGGTTAATTTCTAGTTTCATGCCATTGTCATGTGAAAAGATGCTTTAGGTGAGTTCAGTCTTTGTAAATTTATTGATACTTGTTTTGTGTCCCAACATATAATCTATCCTTGAGAAAGTACCATGAGCACTTGAAAATAACCTGTAGTCTATTATTTTTGGTTGAAATACTCTATAGATATCTACTAAATCGATCTCATCTAATTTGTCATTTAAGGCTATTGTTTTCTTGTTGGATTTATATCTTGATGATGATCTGTCCTTTACTGTAAGTGGAGTTTAAAGTCCCCTATTAGTACTGTATTACTGGGTACTCCTGTGTTGGGTGCATATATATTAATAACTGTTATGTGTTTCTATTATATTAATCATTTTATCCTTATATAATGTTCATTGTTGTCTCTTGTTATCTTTTTTGTCTATAAATCTATTTTACTGGATATGAGTATAGTAGTTCCTGCCTTTTTAGATTCTTCATTGACTCGTTATCTATCCTCTAAGTGTATGATTATCTGTTTAGCTTAAGTGGGTCTCTTATAAGCAGCATATGGTTGGATTTTGCTTTTTAACCTATCCAACTATTTGTTTCTTTTGATTGATGAATGTAGTTTATTTTCATTTAGGGTGATTATTAATATATGAGGGCTTGTTACTTTCATTTTGACTTTGGTTTTCTGGCTTTTTAATTTATTACCTTGTTTAATTTTTGTGAACTATTTTTGGATTTTTATGAACGAACATCTTGGAATGTTAATATTTTGGATTATTTTGAATATGGCATTTTATTCTCTCCTTATCTATAGAATTTTTGCTGAACTGTCTGATGTTAGCCTGGTTGGAATACCTTTATATGTTACTTGCTGTTTCTCCTTAGCTGCCTTTAATATTCTTTCTTGGTCTTGAACTTGGAAACTTTTGAGAGTTTCACTATTACGTATCTTGGTGTATGTCTCTTTGCATTTAGATAAACAGGCGTTCTGTTGACTTCATTTACTTGTATATTCAGTTTCTTCCCAAGTTTGGGGAATTTTCAGCAGTTTTTTCTTTGAATAACTTATCTGTTCCTTTCTCTGACTCTTCACCTTCTAGTTTACCCGGTATATTTTTATATTGCCTTTCCTAGTGGAATTAGATTGCCCTTGGAGTGTTTCTTTACTTTTTAATATTTAATTTTTCTCTTTTCTTCCACTTGGCTCCTTTTGACATTTCTATCCTTTGCACCAACACATTTCTCCATTTGGTGAATTGTGCTTCCAAGCTTTCAGTAGTACTCGTGATCTCATTTATTGAATTCTTCAAATCCTGAATCTCTTAGTTCTTATTTAAAGCTTAAATATTTACCTTCTGCTCATTAATTGTATTTTTGAGCTCATTAACTTGATTTTCTGACTTCTCTAGTATTTCTTTGACTTGCTTTGCTGAGTACTCTTTATTCTTTGATCTGTTTTTTGTGAGATTTCTTGTCTCTCTGAATTTCTTTGTGATTGCTACTTAGAATTATTTATCCATTAAAATATTATCTTCCATGTCTTTTGAGTTTCTGGAGTGGTATCAGTTTCCTTGCGATACCTTTCTAGAGGTTTCAGATTTTGAATTGTTTTCTCATTCGAAATTTTGAACGGAGTTGCTGTCTTTTATTTTAGCAGCAGATGGCGCTAAGGATCAATTTTGTTGATATTTTTGACCCTTGCAGGCTACCATATTAAGTAGTACCTGCTGAGTTAGCCACGTGGAAATTGGCTGCTAGGTGGAGAGAGGAATAACTGTTGTTGTGGGTTGATTTGGGGACCTACTTACTGTGAGTGTCACCAGAATCATTCTTCCTCTGTGGGATCCAGACCTGATTCTTAGCAGACCATCTCCTGTGCTATTGTACTCCACTTCCAAGAAAGAATTCTTTAGGAGGAGGGAGTGCAATCCAGAGTGCTCTCTCTGTTGTCCTCTTTGGCAGGGCCCCACCCAGTGTGGAGACCAGGATCCCATCCTCAACCCTTCCTTTTTGTGGATGTCAGCTAAACCAAGCTTCTGTGCAAGCCAAGCTTCTCTGGAGCTGAGGCTGGGCTGGCTGCTTTGCTAACTCAGTCCTACCTGGGCTGTGGTGGTGGCAGTGTTTAGGTCTAGGTCTACCTTCTTCCATCACACCCGCGTGTGAATATCCGTGGGCATCCTTTCCAATGGAGTCTCAGTTGGTATATCAGAAGTGCTGGGTGTCTCAGCCTTGCCACCATGCTGTGGAATTCTCTCCCTGATTTCTTTGCAGTGGAGAACTGTTAATTTCTCTTAGAAGGAAAGCAGATAATATCCTCTGTTGCCACCTTGACCTTCTCCCCTAAATATTTTTAAGTGAGATATTCCATATAGATACTCAACATTGCTTTTTCAAAGGAGAGTTTTGTGGGCATGGCTTTTATTGCGATAACTTACACATCAGATGTTGAATTCCCTGAAAGCAGAGCCTGAGATAAGGACTTGGGTACAGAGGTGGTGATACAGGAGGAAGCAAGGGAAGCTGATATCAGGGTGCATTGCAGAGGATACTGATAGGCCACTGTGGACTTCATTCTTCTGGAACCTTATAGAAAAAGGGTATTCAATATCTTCTAGCATTTTCTGCTGGAAGGACAGGAGTCTGGACATTTATACACTAACTCCAATTCTTATTGACCAAGGGTTTCTTCTTGGGAGTTAAATTCCCCCTAAACATCAGATCTGTACTTATAGTCAGGCTAAGGGGCTTCTATGGTGTGGAAGAAGTCTCTGAGACAAAATGGAAAGCTTGGCTCTTGCTGGAAGTGGGGATGCACTCATCACAAGTGAGTGTAAGCTCTCACTGGTAGACTGAGGGATGTGATATAAACACCAGAAAAATTCACCACATCAGGTTTACAGAGCTGGGGATTAGGTTCATGTGTTTGTTTAACTCTCTCAAGAAGCAGGTATCAAGACAAGATTAGATGAGCAGGAATTTAGTGGAGAATATGAGGGAGGTTGCTGGAGGAGGCTGGGAAAGCCAATAGACAGTCTGAATCTTGGGAAGGAGAAGAAAAGGAAGAAAGGTTGGGTAGTAAGAGTCTGAGGTTGTGGTGCGGATATAAGAAAGGTTCTGCTAGACAGATGGAAAGGCCTTAAGCCAAAATCTCCCATCAGAAGTGTCCTGAGGGCACATCCTCATGTAGTATGTCATCTACATTACATCCCAAGAATCTTGGTTCATGGAAACAGCCAGGATGAACTACTAAAGTGTTTGCTCCTCCTGCCTTCTTGTGTCTCACCCTGACATACCTAAGATTATTTCCTGCCTCCATCTGTCTGCCACATTGAAATTCTACCCTAAAAGAGTAATCCCTTTGTTTCATTGTCCTCTTTTCTGTGTCAACTCTGGAAGAAGTAACGTAATGAGTCACTAGTACTTTAGTTTGAACAAATTAGCCAAACTATCTTATTCCATGCCAGACAGAAGGAATCTGGGATATCAGGACATGTTGTATTTGGGTGAATAACACTTAGAAAAGGGTTATAAATATGAAGGACTGAGGACCACATTACATACACTTTTCAGGTGTGTTCATAGCTCACCCCTGCCAGAAACAGAACAAAACTAACATAAACTCTGTAGTGAAATAGTAAATGCTTATTAGCTTCTGTATTATAAGAGCAAGTGCTTTTAACAAATCTCACCACTCTATGCAGAGCCATTTCCCCCTATTTTCTGAACATCCTGAGGAAGGTGCATATATTTTCCTGGATATTTTAATAAATTAAGTAAATGTTGCCCTAGTGGCTGGAATATTTTAGTTGGGAAGAAGAGACCTCAAGATTTTTTATAGGTCAACCCTAAAATTCGAGAGCCAGAGGTTTAAGACTGCAGTAGGACAGAGGACATAAAGACCATAGATGGGGGAAGGAAGAGGTAGTTTCCAACAATGAACCAGAATTTGAACTAAAGTGGTGTGATTCCAGAGCCTTAGCTTCTAGCCAGTACACTATTTGAAATATAGATTTTCCTAATGAATTTTTTAAGGAAACGTACAGGCAAAAATGAAGCAGGCAGGCAGAAAGAAAGAGGATGAAGCACTTTATTTAGTTGTTCATCTTAGTAGTTCTCCCCCACCACCCAGGAACTCAAATCTGGGTCCTTGGGGTATATGTGGACTGCAGCAACGAGAGGTGGTGGGTCTAACTGCTACTCCACCAGGGCACACCTTTCCTAATGATTTTAAAAATACATTATTTCTTTAGTTCGCAGTGCTAAATTCCATGTAGCATATTGAAATTGTATCTCAGTATGTATCTCACACCACAGCCACCACCATAGTCTCAGTGCCCTTTACCCCCACCTTTCCCCCATAATCAGTCCTGAGTCCTGTCATTTTTGGTGGGGTTTGTTAAGTTCATTTGTTTCATTTCATTGTATTCCACATATGAGCGAAACCATCCAGTATTTCTCTTTCTTTCTGACTTATTTCACTCCGCATGATCCTCTCCAAGTCCATCCAGTCTGCAGCAAAGGACAAAATTTCATTTTTTTAATAGCAGCGTAGATTTTATTGAGTATATATGCCATAGCTTCTTTATCCCAGTCATCTGTTGATGGGCATTTAGGCTGTTCCCATGTCTTGCCTATTGTGAACTGTGCTCTGTGAACATAGGGATGTATATATTTTTCTGATTAGAGATTTTGTATCTTCTGGGTATATGTCCTGGAATGATATTGCTGGATCAAATGGTAGATCCATCTTTATTTGTTTAAGGACTCTCCATACTGTTTTCCAAAGAAGTTACACCAATTTTTCCTAATGATACTTAATTTCTGGTATATGCCTTAAAAATCTTATAGCTCTGACTCATACATATTTGTTTTTAAAAGATTTATTTTGATTATGCTATATTTCATTATTTAGCTAAGGGTTTCTGTTGGCACTTGTAGGAACATGTACTCTTCTCCCTTGCATTTCTGAGGTTTTAGAATCTACTGATCTGTTGGCTTTGCAAGTTCTTCAGGCTGGTTGAAGTACTCCAGGAACTTGAAAGATTTTCTTTCTCCTTCCACTGGACATTTAGAACTCTTTGGGGGTCCCTCAGAAGACATTTAGCACAGGTGACCTTATATCACCTATTTAATTCAGGCTATTATATTTCTTGAGCATCTCTATGCTGCACTCTGAGGACATATATGACAAATGTATGGTCCATGCTTTAATGGCTCTCAATGGCCTCAAGGAGAATAAGGGAAAATATGGGATAGTAGCCCCATAGGAAGCAAAGGCAGTGTCTCCCCGACTGTTGTAAGAGATGGGATAACGGGAAAGGCAAGATTCCCCTGGGGACATAAAGTTTGAAGTAGGCCAAGCCAAGTGCAGGGGTTGAGAGTGAAAAAAGGAAAGGCCATTCCAGTAGTTACTCCAGTGATTGTCAGGGTAAAGCCACAAGAGGTATTTTTGCGGGTCAGTATGAGATGAAAAATGCTAAAAAATGATTGGATTTGAGCTGTGAAGTAGAGAGGAATCTGATTTAAAAAAATTTTTATTGTAGTAATTATTCTACACATTAAAATAATTTCCTATGTATTGGTTCCCCATTTCTTAGATATATTTCAACACACCATGCCCTCCACCATGTCACCAAGTGTTCTTCCCCATTGTCTAGGGGCCTCTACCACCATTTGTTCCCACCCGCCCCATTCCCTTTTGGTAACGTCAGTTCTGTTGCATATGTTTCAGGAGAGGAATCTGATTTTTATGTAAGGTTTTGATGAAGGGACATGCACAGACTGTTTCCAATGGTTCAGCAGTGCGTGTGTGTGTGTGTGTGTGTGTGTGTGTGTGTGTGTGTGTGTATGAGAGAGGAGGAGCAAATGAATATGAATCATGGCCCATTTTGTGGTCTAAGTGACTTTTCTAAAAGGAAACCTTTACACAGAATAGGTCTTTTCCCACCTTTGTGTGCCTGGCAGTGCTCTGCTTAGGGCAAACACCTGGGAAATACACATTAAACAAATGAATGCATGTTTACCTGCTCTCCTCCCCACTTGTTTATTAATTCTCTACCTTTTTTTTTTTATCTGTAAGTTTCTTTTGAGTTAGGACCGCTAGTAATAGATCTAGATGTCAGGAGGAAGTTCACTGATACCACACAGACTTCAGGTTGGCCTCTAGTTGTGGACAGTGTCCTTCAGTTTCTTTGCATTAGCTCATTGTAAGATGAAAGCATTTCCTCCTGTCTTTCATGTATTTTATCAAAATTTTGACTGTTCTGAGCAGCTTCTCTGTCAGAACAAATGCATTTGGTGTGGGACTGATAATGACATTTGGGGAATGGATTAACCTAGATTGAAATGGCTTGATTTTTGGATTACCAATGCTATTGTCTGCAGAGAGGTAAAGGGAAAACATAAAGCAGATTCATTTTCTGTCATTTTTTATCTGTTTTAGTTTTCTCAGCAATAAATCAATTCAAATAGAAAAATTTATATTCTTTTAAAGAAACATGAAAATAGAAAAAATGCCTACCAACTACAATATTGAATGGAAATAATTATTGATTTTTGTATAACTTTATTAATAGTTGTTTTAGTAGAAATGTAAACACTTGCCACATTCTGTTGACGTTTATAGATTTTATTGTTAGAGACAGAAAAAGAGACTGAGAGATTATCAGACATTCAGCTGTTTGTCTACATTAAGAGAGTATTGAGACATAGAATAAAAATTAACAAGAAGCAAATATTTTCTACCAAATGCCAAAGCTTAATCCATGGCCAGAAGAGTTGGTCTGGTACTTTGAATGTAGCCTCTTTCTCAATATGCTGAAGGTTAATCTGTTTTCCTATTCTTTTGGCATCATTTTTTCCAAAGCAATGCACTAAATTAACTGATAGTTGTGGATAGAATTTGTCCTATCCAGCTTCAACCCAAGAGACCCTTAACTATTTAAAACATTTACAGAATAGATGTCCACTTCAGTCAATGGAGAAACCACTACTTTGTATGTCTGTATTATACTTTATTTATTCTGCTAAGTTCACAATCATTTTTGGAAAATGAAGTCTTGCATTTTTGTATGGTTTTATAGTTTACAAAGCATATTTTATCCCCCGTAGAAGTCTTACTATTCTAGAAGGGAGGGCATTTTATCTAATTTTACAGTTAAGGAATTCAAATTTTGATATTTTTTCATATCGCTTGGTTATCATTTGACAGTTATGTCTAGTAACTTCATACTTTGACTCCTAATTCCAGGTTTGCTTTAAAAAATGTGTTGACTGAAAAACTGCATAAGCCTACAAATATTAGTAGGGAAATCAACTGTTCTAGTATCTAAGTATTTGATTTAAGTAGAAACAAAGTATAATATTTAAGAAATCATCCACTAACATATATTGAATACTTGGCATTGAAAAATACATGCATTATCTCATTTGATCCTCCTGATAAATCTAAGAGGTGGGACACTGTAATAACTTCCATTTTTGTACATGAAGAGATTATAAAGATTAAGGAATAATCATAAAAGTCACAAGGGTCATGAAGAGCACAACTGTGAACCATGAACCCTGAGTCTGTTGGATGCCAGAGCTAAGAGTTTAACCCCTTTCAGCTGTCAAGGATGATCCGTCACTGATTGTTTTTACATGACACAGAAAAGCAGTCAATGAATCATGTGTATTGAATGTTTCCTCTGTGCAGACACCGTGATTTGTTTTTCATGTAATTTCTCGTTTGGACTTTACAATAATCTTATAAAGGAGGAATTGTTATTGTTCCCAATTTACGTATGGTACAACTGAGTCTCAGAGAAGGAAGTGTCTTGCCCAAGTTCACACAGCCATTAAGTGACGGGGCTGAAATCTAAAGTCAAATAATATTCTCACAGAATCTGGGCATTCCCCTTCTATATAATAATGTTTCAACTCAGCCTTTTTCTGTTTTGGTCAAAGAATGGGAATGTGGGTATGTTTAGGGTACTCAGGGCTCTCAGGCATGTCAAGGGAACAATATCATGTCTTCTTGGATGAGCTGGTAATAAGCAAAATTTGCCTACAAGAAAAGGAAGAATCTATAGGCTCTATCTATGAGGACTTGGGTATAGGGAGATTCTCTCTGGAAATAACATAGTATTGAACTTGAGCGGTAAATAGTCTTGAGATATTTTCACTATACAATAGGAATTTGGGAAAGTTGAAAATGTGTTTACCCCCATGAGTCTGAAGAGAGAACAAGGTTAGGTTAAGTAGCTATTAATAGCAGCTGATGATAAGAAAAAATAACTCTGGGACTATGGTTGTCACAGTCTCTTAAGTAGTTCATCAGGTTAATACTTACTACCTGTCTATTTTTTAAGAGGAAAGAAGGCAGGCAGGCAGGGAGAGGTGGCACAATTAAGTGAGATTATAGTCTAATACAGCTTCTAGTTACTCTAGACTCAGAGCACTGCTGTGGCACATGGTTTATCTGTTTTGAAACATTTCCCTTCATTCTGGATGTAAAACCTAGGAGAAATAGCTTTGGAGAACTTGCTCTGAAGCCTGGAATATGGTGGCAAATGACCCTGCCATTGCTAAGAAGCTTCTCTCCTTTCCACAGAGCAGATTCAGCCAGGAGCTTGGTGAGAACATAGTAGTCATAATAATTTCTCCAAATTCAAAGGAGATAATACAAATGGTCATTTTTTTCCCAGGAAAATTGAGGCCATATTTTCAGTGCTCGAGAATCCTCATGATCACAATTTCTCTTCCAATTAAAAAAAATTGCTTTTACTTTCATCCTTTGCCTTCGGGGGAGGGTTGGCTGGGTTGAGATCAGCAGAGCTGCTTCTGATGGCAAAGCGTGGGAAATTTGCACGTTGCCCACAGCTTAATTAGAAACCCTCTGCCAGGGTTTCTATACGGGAAAGTTGAGGTTACCTTTTAGAGAAATCTCTTCCTACCACCAGCAAAGATTTTCATTCCTAATATTTCTTAATCACAACTTCTTTCTGTTTTTATGGAAAACATATTCAACTCCCCTGCCCATGGACAAATTAGATTTTAATTGTAAAACCAGAGTAGAACTGGGCATTTTGTGTTGCTGGTGGTTGAAGTCATTAAGACCCTTCCTTTATCTGCGGTTCTTCCCTAGTTTAGCAGCACAATGGCCGGTTTCAGGTTCCAGTTCCAACATTTACTAGCACATTGTTTGTTGAAACCTTCAGGAATGTATTTGACTTTGATAAATTTTTGTCTTTATGAATTAATGGTAACTAATCATAAGGTTAATTCAGGCATCCTGTGTAATTTAGCCCATGTCTTGGCACATAGTAAATGTTAGTTACTATGTGAACTAACATACTGTTAGTTATGAAACGTCTATCTTAATATACTTGTACTTTTATTTCTCCTGGCTTAATGCACTAAAGTAGGGTTTCTGGGTTCAGAGTATGTGTGTTGTCCATTTTAATGCATGGTGCATGATTATTATCTAAAAAGTTTGCAGCAATTTGCAGTCCTGTTATTGAACCAGAATGGTCATCTTCCACAAACATTATCAAAATTAGAAATAATTTCAGTTTCGGCTAATATGGTTGGTATGACTGGTTTCTCATTATTATAAGTTTCATCTTTTTGACCACTAATGAGACTAAACTTCTGTACATAAGTTCATTGGCCACTTTCAGATTCTCTTCTAGTCTGAACTGGCTGTGCCTGTTCATAGCCTTCGTCTGTGGTATTTATAATATTGTCATTTTGAACAAATATTAGTTTATAAGAACTGTCCATGAATTGTTATTCTCCATATTGAAAATATTTTCTCTTTTATGTTTTGTCTTTTTTTTTTTTTTTTTTTTTTTTTTTTTTTTTTTTTTTTTTTTTTTTTTTTTTTTTTTTTTTTTTTTTTTTTTTTTTTTTTTTTTTTTTTTTTTTCATTTGTGGTCTTTTGTTATATTGTCATTTATATTTTTAAAATGAACCAATGTAACCATTTTCACCTTTATGTCTTCTGGGTATCTGGTTATTTATAAAACACTTTTAAGTGCCATCTATGAGCTAGAATCATACTCTTGTTATCATTTTATTACAGCAGTCACTCTCAATTCAGCTATTTAAAACTATGTTTTCTTGGCTTGATCACAGAATTTCTGAGTTGGGACTTAAACAATGTTATGAAAAATGAGTTCGACTTAAAAGTAGGTCCCCAAATTGGCAACATGTGAATATAGTTGTTAAATTGGATTCTGTAGACTGAATACTTGAGTCTATCCCAGATTCACAGTTTTTAAATATTAACCTTTCAATGAGATAGTATTAGGAGGCGTGACTTTGGGAGGGGGCGATCATGAATGGAATTAGTGTCTTTACCTAAGAAACAGCAGATAGAGCTTGCTTGCCCCTTTCCCTGTGTGAGGTTATGACTAGAAGACAGTCTGTAAACCACAAAGAGGGCTTTCAAGGGAATCGGACCTTGCTTGCACTCTGATCTTGAACACCAGTCACTAGAACTGTGAGAAAGAAATGTCTGTTGTTTCTAAGCCAGATAGTCTGCTGTATTCTGTTACAGCAGCCCAAACTATCTAACACACTAGGTGACAGGCACACAAGGATTTATTATACTTCTTTCCTTTTGAACATGTTTGAAAATTTCCATCAGTCGGAGCTTTAAACAAAAAAGTTCGAAGAGCATGCAAACCTCACCAAGGTTGCTGCCTGAATAAGAGCTTACTAAGAAGCAGTGATGTTGAGTGTTAATTCGACCTGGAAGGTCACCTGGAAGGGACATGGTCTCACTGAGTGGTGTTGAGCAATAAGGCAGCTGCCCTGTGTGGGAGCTGAGCCAGAGCCAAGCAGCCTGCCAGGACTGTGCTTAACCCTTGAACTGAACACCACCTCTCTTTCCCTGATTTCTTTGTTTATCTCTCAGCTTTCTGCATGAGCGACAGGAGTAGTATTTCTGTTTCTTGGAGAAGCAGTCAGAAAAGGAAGTCAGTCTTCAAGTTTTTCAGGCAGTTGTAATGGTAGAGTCTTCGGTACGTAGTAGTTTCCATTTCCGATCATATTGGCTTATTTCTCCCTTTGTCAATCATGTACTTACACTTACCCTACTTTTTCATTTCATCTCTTTTACCCTGGCATGGCACTTTTTCCTATTTATATTAACTTCACTATCTTGACTCTGATTTGCTTGCTTTTGCCTTCATGCTAAACACAAAACATTGCAGTCAACCTGGGATGTCTCATCCATACTTACCCAGTTCCTAGCCCTCACCTCTTTCAAAATACTGCTCAAAATGCAGCTCAACAGCAGCCTGGGGCAAAGTGTCCCTCCATTTGTCAACATGTAACGGCAAAGTAAGTAGGTAATTAAGCAAAATCATCAGTGCTAAGGAGTTTATCCTTGAATAAGCTTGACAACTTACCCGCTAAGGGAAAATGGAGAGAAAGCTAAGAAAGTAGGCTTTTGGGAAGGTCTCATAAGATTCAATAGGACATTCTATCCATAAAATGAAAGCAAGTGCCACTTAAAGGAATAATCAGAAAACTGGAATTCCTAAAAATTGAATAGAAAGATTACAAAGATTAATTTTTAAAACTTGTTTTTTTTTTTTTTTTTTTTTTTAAGGAAAGTTGCAGGCAGGAATGAAAGTAAGACAGGCAGAAAGAGGAGGAAGATGCATTTTCCTTTATTTCCATTTTAGTTGTTCACATTGGTTGTTTTTCCCCGAACCTGGGACTTGAATCCTGGGCCTGTCTCCTTTGGAGGCAAATTGATCCAATTGCTGCTCCACTAGGGTGTGCCACAAAAATTAATTTAAAAATAAAAGTTAAAAAAAAATCAGTGTAGCCAAAGACTGCGTTAGTAATCTGCAAGATAAAATTGAAAAAAGAAATCTTCTAGACATAACATTAATGAACAGAGATGAAAAAGATGAGAACAAGGCTGAGAAAAGTTCTAGGTAGTTGACCCTTCACCTCTAGTTCCTATTCAGAAAGAGACATGGAGAGAAGACATAATTTTTTTCAACATAGAGAAATGACTTGGATTCTTCAGATGAAAGGAACCCACATGAGATACATATTGGTGAAATGCCTGCCTTGCAAGGATAAAAAGTATATCTTTAAATCTTGCAAAAAGAAAACCTGAGATAGCCTATGAGGGGACCCAGGTCAAACTGACCAGATTGGGATCAGCAACCTGAACATTAAAGATGGTGGATTGGTGAGTTCCAGATTCTGAGGGAAATGATTGGAATATGAGCATATATATCTACTAGATGAAGCATAAAAATATCTGTAGCCACAAGCAAGGACTCAAAAACATAGTCTTCTATATACTTTTTCTAGAATAGTTACTCAGAGCTTTACTAGATCCAAGCAAAAAAGGAACCCAGGAGAGAAAGAAATGTGGGATCCAGGAAACCAGCCTAGGAGGCTAGTGACAAGAAATCTGAGGATCACGATCGTTTCTCTGCTCATGTAGACAGCAGTGAGTCCACATTGGAATAGGAAGGCAGAGAGCATCCTGGGAACAGTCTTCAGGAAGAAAGTGGATAGCATTGCAGAAACCGTGTGATTAGGATCTGGAAGTGTCATTACAACCTGCTATAGTGAGATGATGGTACAAGTTATCTCTGTTTTTCCAACAAGAAAAGAATGACCATTAGATATAATGGAAATAAAATGAAACATTCTTCTACAAGTCATGGTCTAAATATGAAGCAAGTTAGATTTTGAGCTGTTGGTGTATAAGAAATAGTGACAGACTCAGAATTAAATCTGTTTGAACTTTTAATTAGGCATTGGGTATAAACATTTCTCCGTGTTTGAGTGTGATTATTTCTGAAACAGTTTGTTATTTTTATAGCTTATTTTTCCCCAAAATTTTTTAAGGCTTACTCAGAAAGTAAATTTTTGTAAAATGTTTGGTTCTCTTTCTCTGCCCCTCTTGCCCTCTCAGAAAATATTTTTTAAAGGAGAAATATTTTTTATTTTTTTAACATGCAGTGGTGTGACGTCTGATTTTGACTAAATAGTCACATAAAGCTCAGTGTTGGAGACTTAAACTTATAGCCATTATGAAGCATAAACTTTAAAAAAATATCCATCAGCTCCAATCTCAAAGCCACATATTTTTGTAATCTATTTGAAGAGTTCCTTAGTAATTAATAGATCTCGTTTTGAAGATATATATGTATACACACACACATATATAAATTCAGCCATTCCCTTAGTTTCACTTCACTTTTCCTCCCTGCTAAATTCAAGTAAAAGTAGAGTAATTAAAAATAATTATAGTAATTATGTCCAGATTATGAGACTGGAATGGTTTGTTTATATAATATATACATATATATGTAATACACATTATTTTTCTACCAGGAATATGTGTTGCTTTTATAATTTAAAAAATATAATCTTAAAAGAAAAATTGCATTTCCTTAAACTGCCTCACCAGGTAGTCCTTGATGCCCCCACCTTTCACCAATCTTTGCCCTCACAGTTGCAAGCTCATTTTTAAAAGGCATTCACTTTTTTACTGATATTAAAGCTAGTGGAGCTGTGTATACTGAATACTCCTGCCTGCAAGATTTTAAGTTTCTCAAGGACAAAGTCTGAGCTTCAACACCATTCCTGTTCTCCTGGCCCAGCGTGGCTCTGTCTCAGGCTCTCCCCACCAGACTGGGGAGGCATCTGGGGCAGATGCAGAGTCTCTTGGCCCTGTGCCCCCCACCCTTCTCTCACAGACACCTCATAGGGCTGAGGGAGAAGGGAAGACAGCAGATTCAGGTAAATACGGTGACATAAACCCACATTACAAGAGCTTAAAGTCCACACGAATCGTTAGACTTTCTAAATTGCATAAAGGGTAAGTTAGAAGCCTGATGCTACTTTCTTGTTGAATCAGCACAACAGCCAAACAGCAGCAATAAACTAAACTCAGAAACTCTTCTCATGAATAGTATTTCTAGGACAAAGCTTTTTTTGAAGTAGATTCATCAGTTTATTTGTAGAGATTTGGGAAATTGCCACTATGGACTAAAAGGATAATGAACATTAAAGAACATAGGAAACTCAGATGTTGGTGGGATTGCGAAAGCTTTCTTTGGGAAGGAAAGAGAATTGTTCAGACTTTGTTTCCTCCCCTTAAACCATAGACTCCCCTGGCATGATTCCCTGCAGTAGTAGGAACACCTCTGCAAGAGAAAGTAGACAAAGGGAAAGGAGAAAATGAAGAGAAGCCTGGCAGCTTGAGATTAGATGAAACCCTGGCAGGCAGGGAGTGCTTCAGATTGGACAGTGAGAACACATAAGGAATTGGGTCTGTGCTTCTATTTCCTTTCTTTGACCCCAAATCTTGGCCTTTTCTTTTGTCTCTAGATTCTGTTCGTAAGCATCTTTATTCCAAAGTGGAAAGGCCATTTTGAACATTTTCATGGACTCTAACATGCTTACTGATACAGTGTCCCTCATCCCAAATTAAATATTACTTGTTGGTAGATGTTCTTGACAAAATAGGCTGTTGAATCATAGGGAATTACCATTTTAAGACCAAAAGCCAGTCACGTAATTAACAACTTCATACTGTCCAATCTAATAATAATATTGCTTTTAAAATTTTTTTGGCTGTAAGTGCTACATTCGGTTTAACATCAGTTGTGATTTCTCAGCAACCATTACATTTTGGCTGTAATTTTTGTAAAATGAGAATATTTAACATACAGATTATTGTTAGAGGTCACGACTGTTTAAATGATTATGAATACAAAGTGAATAATTAATGGAGTCAAAGTGGCATCTGTGAACTGTCCATTCAGTGTTTGTTAACTAACATCTCCCCATTGCTCTTATTGTGAAGTACCTAGGCTTCTGCGTCCCAGTCTCTGACGGAGCGATTCATGTGCAGGAAATTGATTAGGGAACTCTGGTTGCACCCATGGGAGGGGAAAGTAGCAAACCAGAGAGAGGGAAGAGCTGGGCTGCAGGGTCACCGTAAGTGGTCTTAGCAGAAGGCTGGAGCAAGGATGGCTCTTCACGTCCAGCACAGAAGCACAGTCCCTGGATGCAGGTTGACCTGGGAAAGGGCAGGCCGGAGAGGGTGAGCAATGGAGGATGTTCACTAACATTTCCAGCAGCTGAGGGAACAAGTCTTGCAGTCCTGATGTGGGGATCCTGATGTGGCAAAGCAAAGCATCAGTGCCAGTGCCAATTTTTTTAATGTCTTCATTGTCCTCTGGCATTAGACCTGGAAAACAAAGGAAAAGGGTCCTGTTGTGAAGAGCTGATGGGGCTTAAATCTTTCAAATAGGTTTTTAAAAGGCTTTTAGAGAATGGTTTTAAAATAGACTTGAGGAAACAGGAGGATATTAGGTGAGACTTGCCAGCAGTTGCCAAGGTAGACAGCTCTGGACCAGGTTGGTCCAGAATCCTACCTAAATGGAGCCTTAGTGGTCTCCAATAGGCACTGAGGGGACAGGTCTGATGACTCACTCCCACTTCTCCTTCTGGCCTAAACACGGGGAGGCACTCTGAGTACATCTCAGTGACCCCAAAGTAGAGCAAATCTGAGTCATTGACTTATCTACCATTGGTAGGGCTAAGAAACTTTACAACTACTCAGATTTGAAATAGGTAGTTTGTAAATTTTCTGTTTTTGTGCTCAGATTCCTGGGGACTGGCAAAAGTAAGCTGAGATCTAAGATGGCCATTTTATAAAGTCACGTGAATTTCTTTTCCTTCTTACTCATGACTCTGAACAGGCACCAGTAAGGCTAAGACACTCCATTTCATGACTCGGCACACAGCAGGTCACAGAAAGAAAGAAAAAGAGGAGAGGAGTCAACCAATGGCTTAAACACAGATAGTAAAACGGGAATAATAAGAGAAGATTAGCATGGCCATAGGCTAGGGTGACACACAGATTCTCAAAGCATTCCCCACTTTTTCAGGAATGATGAAAACTTGAAGCTGGGTAATGGTGAATGGCTACACAAGAATGCAAAAGCTCTTAATGTCACTGAACTGTATGCTACAATTAGCTAAATGGTGAATTTTATGTTATGAATATTTTACCATAATTTATAAAGAGAAAAGCAGTCCAAGCATGATTTTCAGGGCTGGAGGATGGGATAAAGATGTCATAAGTAAATATCAACAAACTAGGAATAAAAATCATGCAGTTACATTAGTGAAGTCAATTATAGCCATAAACAAAAATACGTAAAACTCAAATGCAGTACAGAGCAGAGGGAAGGAAGAGTCAATTTGGGTATCAGCTAGTTTCAAAGCCCAACTCTGGCACTTATTAGTTGTGTGACCTAGGACAAGACACCCAACCTTTCTGAACTTATTTCTTATCATAAAATGAAAAAGTGACATTAGAATCACAGATCTACTGGGAGAATAAAGAAAGGTATTCCAGGCATTCACTAAATATCTTTCTTTTCACATTTCTTTTTCTGCAAACAAAAGGTTGCAAATGTAAGATATTGTGGGATGTAGAAGCTAACTTTAAAAAGGGGGGAAGATGAAATAATAAAAAAAGAAAACTATGGAAGTAATATTTGGGCAGAAGTAGACTGGGTGTAGCAAGAACATTTTAAATTGCTCAAAAAAGACTTAAAAACTTATTAGTCAGTGTACTCATCTGCCTTTCGTTACTAAGAAACACCTCAATACAATGTCTGGAAGCTTGTTTTTCTCTATGTATTAATTCAGAGTTGTTTAAAACTGAGAAGGCATCTTTGTCATTCTCAATACAAGATTTCCATCCTTGGAGCCAAAGTGGTTGCTGACTTCATCTAGGTAGGCAAAGGAAGAAAGGACCCAGGAGGCTTCTACATTGCTTTTGAGGTCATGACTCAGAAATGGTACACTTCGTTTTTCCACCCACGCCCCAGTGACCAAGTCCAGCTGTAAAGAATCAATGGGTGGGCATAGCCTCAACTGAAACTCAGGAATTCTTCCATTTAAATTTGAGAGATTGGAAGTTGCTGGACAACTAACCTCAACCACAGACTTTCATAAATAACAAAACTAACACATTCCTCAAAATGGGCAATTTCTTGCTTATTCAGTAAATATACATTACTTGTTATGTGCTAGGCACTATTCAAAACATTGCAAGTACAGAAGACTGCTACATTCCTGATAGGAGAAGATCTTGGAGTATTTTTGACCTGTGGAAGGGTCAGGAGGCTGGATTTAGTAGGAGGAGGAGACAGACTGTAAGATCAGAAAGGCCACCAGGAGAAATTGTGTACTGTCACTTCGCAGCACTGAGTGCAGTAAACACACAGTAGGCACCTGGTGAGTGTCTGATGAATGAATGCATGAAAGAGAAATACAAGTTGGCTTTACTCCTGTGGAATATAAAGAAACAAAACAGACAAATCTCAACACACATATTGCAAGACTTGACTAAGGGGGTGGGAAGGGAACGAGAAGGAAGGAGTAAACAAGGTGGGGAAGGGCACTGGAACTGTGGTGGTGGCAGGTGTGGTGTGAAATGCACACTGACTGAGGTGTGAATATCCAAAAAAGCATACAATAATGTAAAAAATGAAATAATAAAGCAAAAAAATAGTGTTCGGGAAGAAATCTGGGTAAGAGAAAGATGTCTGAAGAAAATGATTACATCCCTTTTTTATCTCCGTTTTATAAACCTTTCCACTTTTCTTAATTTTTCATCATGTGGCTTTCCGGACCTGGAATCAGCCTGATAGCTTCTAGTTGGGTGGAATTTGGAGAGACAGTATGATGATGGAGTGCAGGAGTGCAAGGATGGTGGCAGTCAAGGCAGAGCCACACTACCTGGGTTTCAATCCTGGTGTGGCCCATTGTTCTCTAGATCACCTGTGTAAAAGACTTAACTAAACTGCTGGGCAAGTTATGTAATTTGTAATGTATGGGTCATGCCTTTTAAATATGAAAAATTCTGAATTCCAAAAGCATTGGGCCTTAAGAATGTCAGGTAAGGGACTGTGAACCATTATTATCCTTAAAACTGGAACAAATGCAAGCCTTTGGTTGTGATAAATTACCATCTTAAAGTATAACGGAGGGTGAGGAGAGTATCTGGATTCATCAAATCATCCAGAAACTCAAATTTTATCTTATTGGGTGAGGTGGTAAAATGTGACTTGAAAGAGTTAGGTGGATTTGTAAGGATGCTTGGGAAGTGCTCTCAGAGATTCCAGTGACACTGGCCTTGGCCATTCTGTAGCTGTCAGTTTCAGCGGTGACTGCTGATAACTGAGGACCCGTGGCTGTACGCAATAGAAATGAGTAGCTGAAGCCAAAGGATTCTCAAGAAATCCGAGGTCAGAGGACAGCTGGGTCTGGAACTAGGGATAAAAAAGCCCCATGGAAACTTAAGGATCCCTTACTGTCTCTTTTTTCTACTCCGCAAGTCTACTTCTCTCTGGTTGAAAAGTTTTCTCTTCTTTCTAATTCGCTTAACAGAAAATAGCCACTTCCATTAGCTCCTGTGTCATATCTCCTTCATTTACAAACACATTTTGACTTGACTTCTGAGTCCAGATTCCCAATTCCCTGGAAGGAGAACACTGACTGGTTAATAGGCTAAGAGGGTGTGATGGTGAACAGGCACACCTTGTCCAAACATGGCTGCTCCCCAAGTAAGTTTGTGAAAAAGAAGGCAATAGTTAACTTCTGGCAAAGTGCCTACAGGTTGGAGAGTGGAAGACCAGGTGACTTAAGCAACAGGCATTTATTTATCATAGCTCTGGAGGATGGAAGTCAAAGAACAGGATGCCAGCATGGTTGGGTTCTGGTGAGGACACTCCCCTCAGCTTGTGTATTGTCCTATGGCAGAGAGATAGATCTCTTATCTCCTCCCCTCTTTATGAGGACTTTAATCCCATCATGAGGGCCCTACCATCACAATCCTATAACCTAAAGTGCCTTCCTCATTATCTCCAAATACCATCCTATTACATAGGGGGTTAGGGTTTCAGCATATGGATTTTTTTTTGGGGGGAGGGGATACAAATATTCAGTTCATAGTATGTTTATGTGTGTATACAGACATAAATATATATTATCCACTCAAAAGACACAGCAAAGGGGTAGTTGCCTACTTTTGTACTTGATCTTAGCTAAAAGTGCAAGAAGTGATTTTTATCCACTTTTATACCCATGCAGTCCTTTCTGAAGCCCAGAGTGGTAGCCAGTGACAGGTGCAGAGTGGAGGTCAGCACAAGTAGGGAAGTGTCTGATCCTCTATCCCGAAGGAAAACAGCCACACACATGTTCAGTGCTATGTCCATCTGCACTGAGCTGAAAATGTGGGTTTAAAAAAAGGAAGGTGAGAATCTGATCAGTTCCAGAATGTTTCATCTGGTGACCGTCAGGGTAGAGATAAGGTGTGAGATGGCATCAGCGGGGAACATAGGCCAGCAGCCTAGGAAACAGACCAGTGAGCTCTGTTGCACCCCCCTCAGTGCCTAAGCTGTGCCTGGTTTCCGTCCTCAGGCTGTGTCTGAGCATGGGGAAAGGGACTTCCTCTGGCCCCTTGTGTGCCGGTGAGCCAAGGTCCTTCCTTGGTCATCAGCTTCTTCAGGCTCTGGGCCACTCTTTTACTGTGGCTCTGCCGCCTTCCTCCTGTTGAGATAGAAAAGCAAGAGAAGCCCAGATCCCAGGAGAAAGGAGGAAGAGTCCTCATTGTTCTCCTTCACTCTGACTTGGACAAAACCAGATACTTAATGCTATCTTTAAAAGTGTAATTTTCTGCCACTCAACATGTTTACTGGGTAGTATGAGAATCACAACTTGAGCTCCCTCCATGAAGATGTTATTTTCCTCTTGCCACCCCTGCCCCCCCCCCTTTTTTTTAGGGGCCGGGGTTACCTTTAATGCTGCATTTTGTAACAGATCTCCTGTGATGCCCTGTCCCTAAGTATCCCACCCCCAAACACCCCGTCCCCCACACTGCAGGGCGGGCACATGACCCTAACCCCTGGGGGGAATTAATTTAGTGCCTCTACTGGCTTCCCCAATATATAAAGCAAGTATCCTGTCCAGGCCTCCCCCCACCTTAGCGGTGGGAGTGGGTAGGCATGGTGGGCTGGAGCAGGGCCTGGGACACTACATTCATGACTTCCCAGGCAGGAGGTGGTGGGAAGGCCCCAGTGGGAGCCAAGGACCCTACTGTCCTGCACCACACCTCCAAGTCCATGTCAAGCAGTACAGGGGCCTGGCTCCTGGAGGATCCTGCCTACTGGGAGGTGAGATGCTGAGTTTTCCACCAAAGGAGATCAGCTTTCAGGGATCCAAGTAGGGGCGCCTGGCAGCTGGTGGGGTTCTGGAGGGTGAGGGTCAGGGTGGTGGAGTGGCTAGGAAATTTGGGGGTTGGGGCCAGGTGGGGAATAGGGTCTGGTAGGCGGGGGAAGTTCAAGGAGTCAGGAGGGTCTAGGTAAGGACCCGCAGTCTCCCGCACCCCCTGCTGTCTCAGAGCCCCATCCGATGGCGTCTGCGGGTCGGCTCACTAAGCCTGCGGCTCTGGGCTCTGAAGTGGGTGGGTGTGAACGACTGTGTGGGGCGGGGCTGGGGGGCGGGGGTCCTTCTTGAAGCTCTCCAGGTCCAGGTCCACCAGGGGTTTGGCGCCCTCTCGCACTTTTTAAATGTAATTTATTTTTAAGAGGAAGGAAGCAGAGCTGGGAGAAAGACGCATTCTTATTTACTTTATTTAGTTGTTCTTCTTGTTCCCTGGTCCTGGGTCATGAACCCGTTTCTTGGGCTTCATGTGAACTACAGTGTTGAAGCCGCAGACTTACCACCTGAGCCTCCAGGGCACCCCACCTCTTGCACTTTGAGGACTTTTGGAGAAGGAGCCAAACCAAATGCCTTCTAACTTGGGAGGACAAGCTACTAAACACTCCAGGTGCCTGGCCTCCAATCCGTATCACCAAAGACAAGTAGCTGAGTATTCTTTTTGTGTAGATGTAGAGGAGAAGAAAAAAATACCTCCATCCCTGATCATTTACACGGGGACCATAAGATTTATTAGGAGCTGGATTCCGTAAGATGTTCTGGAAATACCTGTTGTAGTTACTGATATTGGAGTTCATCTGAACTAGTGTGGAATCCTTTCCTTTCCAGTCCTCCCAATCCCACAGTTTGAGTATCTGGGCAAAGTTACTGAGGAGTGAGGTGGGGATGGACCAGCAATGCAGAGTCTGCAGACAGCAGGTGCACCGAGACCTCCCAGCTGTGTGCCTCCCTGATGCAGCCTTTGGTCAGAGTTCCCTTGCCACTGCCACCCAGTTGCTATGCCAGCAGGACCTACATCCTGTCACTTAACATGCAGCCAACAGTATGCTAGTGTGCTGTTGTTCGGGGGTATCTTCATTTTGCAGTTTGGGCACAGTCAGGTTTTGGAAAGAATGTGGCCCAGAAGTCAGACTGCTTGAGAGTAAGGAGTGTGAGTCCTGAAAGACAGTCTCAAGTACCATATCCCAAAGTTTGAAATCCTGAAAGATCAAAATCCTTGAAGTCTAAAATCCCAAATTCACAACTGTAAGACATCAAGATCCTGAAAATATGATTCTGGAAAAAAACACTTTAAAAGACACTTATTTACATTTTAACAGGGATTTGAGGAGTGTAGAAACATGGCAGAACACTTCATAATAAAACACATACCAGGAGAAATTTTATCTTTTGCAAAATGCAGACACGTTTAGACACTTAATGAGGAAGTTTCAACATTTTAATGTACACACACAGTGCTTCCACATAAAGTCGGTGAACTTTCAGAGTCAAACTTGCAAAAAAGAAAAAATGAATTAGACTTCTAAATCTTTGCACAGTCTTTACCTTCACTAGAAATGGTGCAAAGATGAAATAGAGTGTAGCAAATTGTCAAAAATATTGCTGACAATTTAGTGGGGAAAAACCCTGAAAACAAACAAGAACTAAAAAGAAAATTTGACGAAGTATAGGGATAGATTATGGGCAATTATGCAAAGATAGTCTATAGGAGCTGGCCAACTTTCACAATCGTTGACTATATTTTGAAGTCTTGTATCATGAAGAATAGCTGCTGTTCTGTTTTTTTCCTTTCGAGCATGACTCCCCTTAGAGAATATCTTCACATTCATTTTCCATGTGGCTCTGGTCTTCTGAAGTGCTTTTATGACTGGATATACACCTACAGGAGCATTTCCTACTAAGTTTTCCCATATATGTTCCATGCTTCTGTGTTGTTTTAGTTTGGTATCACTCATAGCAGGTACACAAATTTGATAAAAACAATACTGGTGATCAAACAGTGACACTGTTGTGTAAGTATCTTCTTATCTTACAGTGCACATAATTATTTCCCAACCAACCAGTAACTTCACTGCCTTCTTCAGGAAAATATGACTTTAATTCATTAAAAGCTCCTGGAATTTCATTAGCTGGAAGGAATGTCAATGCAGACAAATGGCATTTCTTTAAACTGAAGTTTAGTCATTGCCATATTATACTACCAATCTGCTCATCTGAATTTTCTATCAAATGCATTGGGCTACACTGGAAAAACCAAACTTTATTTGTAATACCTTGACATTCACTTTTAGAAGTTTTGATCACACCTAATTATAAATCTGTGATTATGGTTTAGAAATTCAACTGAAATCCTTTTTTTTTTTTCCAAAAGTCCACCAAGTTTTCAAATAATTATTTTATGAAGTACCATTTTTTCCCCCAGTCACTAATATAAAATGGAACAGATCGGTTCTAGAATGTTCAGATTCAACAGGGGCCTGAATTGTGTAAAGTTGATAAACAGTGGGAACAGTTTTGAAAGTGCCACTCATTATCCAAAATAACACACAAACTAGTTTTTCCTCTATTAGATTTAGTGGTGCATATTAAGAAGTCTTTTTTCCTGGATAGTGAAATCTCTAACCATTTAATGTGTTCTGTGATACTGGAGTGACCTCTGTACCAGCAACTTTCTTTGGTTCAGAAGGGCACTGATCTTGTTGAATTCTCTTTATTATCTAACAAAAGGCGTTTTATGAAGGCAAGCCTGGCATTATATGTAAAGAGGCAGAAGTTGAACACAATTAACTAATTTGGAAGAGGAGATTGCTTACCTTTTTTTATTTGCTTGCATTTTCATTTCGTCTTTCAGAATTTCAACATTTTACATCTTTCAGGGTTTCAACTCTGAAGATTGTGTCTTTCAGGATTGTGGTTGGCACCAAGGTTTTAGCCATAGTTCTACCATTGTGAAAACGTGGGTATATCACTCAGTCTTCCTGAATTTCTGTTTTCTTGTCTGTAAACAAACAAGAGTTGTATTCAGTGATTACTTCCTGCTCTAACTTGATTTTGAATGTCACGGTTTTAGAACACTCCAGGCATTACCAGTAAGTGTATGTCCAGCGGCAGTGAAACTCAGATTATTCAGTTATATTTGGTTTTCTAAGGCTGCAAGAAGTCCAAAATCAGTGTCTGCAGGGTTGATTTCTCCTGAGGGCTGAGGGAGAATCTATTCTATGCCTCTCTCTCTACTGATTTCTGGTGGCTTCCTAGCAATATTTGAGCTTCCTTGCTTTGTAGATTCCATAATCCCAATTTCTGCCTTTATCTTCACATGACATTCACCTGTCTGTATCGATATTTTCC
>RJWH01007510.1:0-39628 GCA_004363575.1 Solenodon paradoxus | reverse complement strand
AGAGAGAAGTGCCCCAGACTTTGTATCTGTGTCCGTTCCCCTGGCTGCTGCTGGCTTTCAGGTCCCCATGCTTGCCCCTCCACACGCACCCAACTGCTCTGGTTGCTCTGTTCAGGGGCTGAACAGCCCTCCATTCCTTGATAAGCCCACCTTGGATTTAACCTCCTTTCCAACCTACTTCCCCAGAGGCCTGCCTTCCTTTTTGGCTCATAACATTGGACTCTCGTTCTGAACTTGACCAAAGACTTGGGTTCTCATGTAGTGGATAAATGAGTCATAAAGGCGTCATGGCGTGTCAGAGAAGGCACTGGACTCTTCATCAGATTCCTAGGCCTTAGGACTGTGTGCCTTGTCCAAACTGCTCAGCCTTTCTGATGTCAGCTTCATCTGTAAAATGAGAATTAAGAATACCTTCCTACAGTGTTCATATTTATCGTAAAGACAAAGATGAATATGTATAAGAAAACGGGGCACAAACAGCACAGCACCCCACAGTATTCTGAGCACAGATACCTTTGACAATTGGCTACTTCTGCAAAATCTGTCCCAGTTGTCTGTGCTATGTAACAAATCACCCCTAAATTCAGGGACTTAAGACAATAGTAATCATGTCTAAGCTTTGACAGTTTCTGCAGGTCAAGAAGCTAACCCCAGCTTGCTAACTGATTGCTGCTGAGGAATCCCACTGCAGTCAAACATAGTGGGGGCTGGAGTTATCTCAAAGTCTCCTTTACTCCATGTCTGATGTCTGGGATGGAAAGATGTGAGCATCTGGGAGGCAGGGGGATATGACTCCTTGGACACCTCTCTCCATCTCTGTGCACTCTCTGCATGTGGTCACTCCAGCCTGTGGCTTCAGGTTAGCAAATTTCTTAGTGAACTTCTTACATGGCTGCTTAGGGCTCCAAAGCATATGCACAATCCCCTCTGTAAAACGTACCAGAAGTGCCCTATTGCCCCCTGGGACACACAGAGCAAGCTGGGGACTCAGCCCAACTGCCCGTTTGTCAAACATCTGCCTGTGGGAACCCTTGCCCCACCCCACTGCCCACATATGACCTGCCCTCCTGGCTCCCACCTACCCTGGTGTCTTGTGGCCAGAATCCAAACCTGAACACCTGCGGATTCCACGCCTCCCTTGCTCTCTGGGGTCAGGGAGGAGGGAGGGGAGGACGAGAACAGCAAGCACCTTTCCTGCCTCTACTAAGCCCTGGAGAGCTAGGGATTTAAGACTGGCACACAGGAAGTCAGTTTGCCAGGCTGCTGAATCCAAATGTAGCTTTGACTGAGTCTGAGTCTCTATTTTCCTAACTGCAAAATAAAAGCAAGTATCCCTGTCTGTCTCTGCTGTTCAGAGCCTGCTTTAAATGAATGGAAACACCCTAATCACTGTGGCAAACACAGGCTGGAGAACCCTCAAGGGTGAGCTCTCATTCCCTTTTGTTAATATTCTTTATTATACCCACTCTTCATCATAAAATAACCAAGAGCAGTGACTCACAGTGGAACCATGCCCAGCCTGCATAGACTGGTTCAGCAGCCTTTCTAGGGACAGGCCTGGCCATGGGTCCCCATAGAGCACACATGACTCAGACCACAGGGCCACCCTGGAGGACTGAGATGGAAAATCTGGGCCTCCAGGGGCCTGAGTGCTAAGCCAGGCTCTGTTCCCAGTTCACAGATGACCACAGCATATTACACTGTGAACCAAGAGGAAATAAAATTCTGTCTGTGATAGCTATAGGAAAGTAGAATGTGCTAGATAATGCAAAGTAGGGACCATGGGCACAGAGGAAGCCTTCAACCAGATCATGAGACTGGACATGTCCTGATGGGACCTAAGTCCATGCACTATATGCAGATGGCAGAGCCAAGGCCAGGTTAGGGACAGGGATTTGTCCACCATCACATACTAGTGGGTAAGTCATTCATATTAAGTACCCACTGTGTGTCATTGCTAATTTAGAATCTAACAATACAACAGTGAACAAAACAGAAAAAGTCACATATTCATGGAGCATCTGCCAGTGGAAAGAGACAAAAAACAAATAAATACCACAGTGTCATGAGTGCCCCAAAGTAGGGCAAAGCAGTAGAGTAGGGGGTGGGCAACCAGGGAAGGTCTCTTTAAATAAGGAACTTATAGTCAAAGTCCTGGAGAAAGCAAGGGAGTGGGCCAACCAAGCATTTGGAGAAAGTGTATTCTGTCAAAAGGAATAGCAAGTGCAAAGGCCCTGGGGTAGGAGTGCTCTCATCGTTTTCCAGGAAAAGCAGGAGGCCTGCATGGTAGATGGACAAAGAAGAGTGGTGGAGATAAGACCAGGCAGGGCCTAGACCCTCTAGGAATGTGTAGACCACACACGACTTTGGATTGTACTCTGCTTATGATAGGAAACCTCCAGCCACTTTGAGCACAGGAGAGCCATAGCATGAAAAGGATACCTCTGGCTGCTGTTTTGAGAAGTGATCATGGGGAGCAGGGCAGAGGAGTAGGCCAGGATGAATGTGGAAGCAGTTAGGAAGCCACCGTGTGGTCCAGCTATTAGGTTGAGGTGACCTAGGGTAGCAGCTGAGCAGGTGTGAGAAAGGATGAGATCTGGGGACATTTATGGTGGAGCCTCAGCAGCTGGGGAGTAAGAGACTGAGCAAAGCCACCAGCAACACCAAGGTGTCTGACCTGAGCTGCCAGGCGAGTGGAGTTACTGAGACATCAGGACTAGAACTCCAATGTCCTGCATTTCAGGCAGCATACAGAACTGCCTTCCCTCAGGAGAGCAGGAGAGTTCAGAGACAACCACACGGGCTCAGTGAGGGACCCCACATGGTGATCTCTCCTCCCCCGCCCCTCCCCTGCTCCTGCTCCTGGCCTTCACACTGACAGAGCCCTCCTCCAGGCAGCCACAGCTGCCTCCTGCCCTCCGCAGAGACAAAAACAAACGCCCATTCCCAAGGCGTGCTGTCTGGTCCTGAGGAGGAAACCCAGAAGGACACCTTCATCGGGCCCTCAGACTGCAGGGGGTAGGTCACATGCACACCTGAAACCAGACAAGCAAGAAGGGGTGGGCGCTGCGAGGGGTGGACAGTCAGTATAGGCTGCAGGGCGGAAGCAGACCTGGGTCCGCAGGATGAACCACTCGGCTCAGTTCAGGAGGGTGGAGGACCCTGGAGCTGGAGAGCAGAGAGGCACCTGCAATGGGGGGCATTTTGTGGTCAGAGGACCAGAGAGCC
The DNA here is from genome assembly GCA_004363575.1 of Solenodon paradoxus. Classification (NCBI taxonomy): domain Eukaryota; kingdom Metazoa; phylum Chordata; class Mammalia; order Eulipotyphla; family Solenodontidae; genus Solenodon; species Solenodon paradoxus. The sequence goes on along the minus strand of RJWH01007510.1, from coordinate 36,400 downwards.
TGGGGTCAGGAGACAGAGGGTCTCCAATCAAGCCGAAGGTTCAGACTCCGTCCTGAAGATGGGGGAGGCACAGGAGGTTTCTGAGTGGACAGGAAGAACACCGCAGGTGTGCCCAGCAGCTCAGTGACAAGACCAAGGACCCAGGTCTCGACCCCAGAGGTAGGAAAAGGGAAAACATACTTGAGGCCCCTTCTGTGGCTCAGGTAGCTAAGGCACAGGCTATGACAGCTATGGACTCAAGTTGAGGACCTGGAGCCGGGCAGGGGATGGGGGGTGGGGGGGATTGCAGGGTGACCCCTAAACTGACCCTGCAGCTGCTCTGCTTCCTCCCTTCTCTTCCTGCATCTTTCTGCAACCCCTCCCAATTCCCAGCCTTGACCAGGGTCTGAATAACAGGGCTGGGGTCTTCCTGGAGGGCAGGGGCTAAGAGGGAGCAGCTAGGTGTCCAGCATCCCTTGGAACTGGTCAGTGCACAGAATGACCACCCTGACTGAACCACTCCCCTTCTGAGGACAAGCTCAGAGCCTGCAGGAGCTTCTGCTCACCTGGCTTCTCTCTGCCTCTGGGTCCCTGAGGCCCAGGGGCCTCCTGGTCTGATTAAACTGAGTGTCATTGCACCAGGGACTTGATGGATAGCTTCAGGAATGGCTGGCCGTCTCTATCTGTAGGGGCTCAGAAACCCATCCGTCTTCTCTAACTGCCTGCTCCTGCCCCAGTGCTCACCCAGCAGGGACAATGCTAGGCTCTGAGCATGCCTCGGGTGTGTCCTGTGAGCCTGGGAGGTCGGCCCACATTTTGTCCCCACCAGGGACAGGAAAGAAGAGCAGCTTCTCTCCCTGGGAAGCAGTCAGAGCAGGACCAAGGCTACGGTGAGAGCAAAAATTGAAGAGTCATTCAAAAGCTCAATCTCAAGACATAACATTTTGAGGCACTATTCGTCAAAGTCAAAATAATACCAAAATCATTCATTCCTGAGCAAACTATAAAATAACAATAACGCCAAGCCACACTGTCTGCGCCTCTCTCTCTCTCTCTCTCTCTCTCTCTCTCTCTCTCTCTCTCTCTGTCTCTCTCTCTCCATATATATACGGGGAGGGGCGGGGCGGGGCGCGGAGAGATCACCATGTGGGGTCCCTCACTGAGCCCGTGTGGCTGTCTCTGAACTCTCCTGCTCTCCTGAGGGAAGGCAGTTCTGTATGCTGCCTGAAATGCAGGACATTGGATAATTATTTGAATAATTATCTTTCCAGAACATGAAAGTACTTGAAAAGAATACTGAATACATTTAAAAGTAGGTGTATTCAGAAGCAAAGGGGGTGTGGGTAAATCAAGTCAAAGGAGCTGTGTGGCGACAGAATTGAACTCTCGTGGTGACCTTAGTGCATTCTGCACAGATGCTGGTTTCTAACGATGCACACCTGAAGCACATATAAATATCATAATACAGTGTTCCTTCAATAGAATAGTTTAAGTAGGGGTATGAAAACTCACAACATTCTTTGAAGCCTAACTATTCTAGTTACATCCATAACAGAATTTATTGCCTTTTGCTTTCCTGGCTTTGATGGAAGTAGAAACTCCAGAAATACCAGCCAACTTCTCTTTGCTGATCTCATTTCCAGCTGATGGAATTGCCATGTGTGGTCATGTCTCTTGAACAAATGACCACCTCAAATAATTTTTAATTAACTTCAGCTTAATGACCCTGTCTTTATTTAAAATGAGGATGTTTTACTCACTATGGATATTTTTGCATTGATTTTTTTTAATTTTCATTAAAATGATGGCTTCCCATCCCTGAGCTTGAGGTACCCCCTTACATTTTGTGCCCTAACCTGAATTGTAGCACGTGTGTGAGAATGCCTTCTCCTAGCCTGAGCCGGAATAGAGTTCCAAGACCGGGACAGGTTGCAGCACTAGGAATGAACTAGGTCTGAGGGACACCATGCATTGGTCCAGATGTGACCAGCGGGGCAGTGAGTGTGCTGGGAAAAAGCCACAGTGGACCCAAATGTAGGTGCCATCCCAAACTCCAACTATGTGATGTGGGTCGATACTCATCCCAGTCTGACCCTTTCTCTGAGACCAGGCCCACCCTGCCCTGCCTAGAGGGTCAATGTGAGGTGCAAGGTCAAATGACCACCACTGGCTGGTCAGGATCTTTATGCAACCTCAGAAAGTTCTGCTCATATCTCACTTAATTCCTGTCCATCTTTTCTGAAACATCAGCCTCCCTGTCCTGCCTCAAGGTCTCTAGTTCTAGGCCCAGGGGCTCCCAGGCTGCTGCCCTCTGAACACCCCTCCCCCAGCCTGTCAGAAGGCAGATGAGGTGGGTCCGGTGCCCACAGCCTTTGCACAGCTAAGAATCTGTCTTCCCGTACAGCCCACCTCAGAGCCCTCTTCAGCTTCTTGATATTTCACCAGCAACAGCTGCTGAGGTCTAAACCACTTGTAAGAAAAGCCCCTTTCAGAGTCAATTTATCACAGCTTGATAGGAAGCCATAAAAATTGCCAAGTGCTGGCTCCCCCTCCAGCAGCAGAAGCAGGGGCTTGCTGCCTGACAGTGGGATGTTCAGTCTGGACCTCCCCTCCCCTCTCACCCCCAGGCCTGTTTTCCTCACACTTGACCCCTCCATGCCTCTACCTTCCTCCCAGTCTATCTCTGAGCTTGTCCCCTCTCCCTTCTCTAAAAACTGGACTGACAGCCAGAGGCTAATTGGGAGCAGGGGAGAAACCTCAGGAAAACTGCTGAGCAGGCATCTAAGTGGACATAAGCTTAGAGGGGCTTTGAGAAGTTATGGGGTCCATCCCCTGCCCCAGGGTCATGTTAGAAGGTGCTGGAGAAGGAGCCCAGCCCCCTCGCCCCTGGCGGCTTCTCCAGCAACAGTTCTCTGACATCTAGCTTCTTGCTCTCATGCAGCAGCTTGAGCCATCTTCTCCTGTCCCTGCAGGTGGAGCAGTCTGTAGACCATCTGTCAGTGGTCTCCTCATTACTCATTACGAATGTCCATCTGTAAGTTACCCTGATACGGGCTAAGTCCTGAGGAAACCAGCATTTGGCTCACTGAAGCCAAGTAAGACACTGAAATCTGGGTTCTGATTTTGCCCACACACACACACACACACACACACACCCTTCTCACCTTCTCTGGGCCAGCTCAATTAAGGGAGGTCCTGGGACTGCATCAGCTCTGAAGGCCTTCCACCCCCAATTTCACAGGGAGGCACCCAGATCTCCTCTGGGCATGGAGATGGGCGGGGGTCCCAGAGAGACGGAACAACACAGGAGCAAATGGCTGGGCCCCCAGAGGAGCTGGGAACCATCAGGCCGCCTTCAGCCAGAGTCTCATGACCTTGATTAATTCTCAGCCTACCCTGCAGGGAGAGAGGTGCTCGCCTCGCCCTGAGAACAAGGGAAGAAGTGTAACAGCAGCCGATTGTCCCCACGGTGAGCGAGTCCACTCAGCGCCAGCACACTAATTCTGACAACGGCCGAGCTGTCGTCCCTGGCCTTCATGGCCTGCTGGCAGTGTTTGCTGGAACGCCCACTTTGCAGATGTGAGCAGCGAGCCAAAGAAACTGACACCCGTGCACGCGGCTGGAACGCGCTGGCCCCAGACTCCAGCCCTGGCTTTCAGACTCCAGGTTCAGGCTCATTGACAGGCAGGCTGTGAATGATGGCAGCCTTGTACACTGGGACTCTTCAAAAGCACATGGCCATCTCGGCCCACCCTCAGGCCCTGGGGGAAGCAGTGAGCCTTTCTGTCCTGCCCCAAGGACGACTCCTGGCTCTGTTGGCCCCTCGGAGCCCTAGCCTGATGTGGCAGGGGAGGCAGGACGTGGCACCATTCTTTGGGAGATGAAGTGGGAGAAGAGAGAATGGGAATGAGCATTGCCAGGCCCTTGCCTGGGTGCACATGCCATCTCTAAGAGTCCCCAGCCCCTCCTGTTGTGTGATGAAGACATGGGCTCAGAGTGCTAATTAACCCTCCCAAGGCCACACAGCTAGAGACTGATGTGGCAGGAGAGGTAGGAGGCAGTCCCCAGTCTGACTCCGAGAACCATGTTGTGCCTCCAGCCCATGGCTTGTTCCCTGAGGCAGGATGTCCACCCTGAGCATTCTGAGCCCCACTGTGAGTCCAATGACCTGCCTCCTGACGTCCTGCAGAGTGAGGAACACTGCGTGGAGAGGAAGCTCTGCCTACCTCCGCAGTGGCTGCGTCCAGGAAGTGCATCTAAAATAAACATGCCCCTCCCCACCCCCTCCGCACTCACGTGTTCACACTCACACGAAACATTTCAAAGTCAAATGACACGGTATTTTCATCACATACTGGATTTGGATTATCCATGCCTCTGACCACGAATGTTAATGCCCATCACAGGGAGCTAACTGTGGCTTTAAGACACAGCCAGCACATGTCACCCTGTCTTTCCCTCAGAGACATGCATTTGCATGCTGACAACGCTGTAGGTCTGAGCTCAAAGCTTTCTGTCTGAGTCAGGCTGGTTCAGGACACTCACAGGCACTCGGTGCCATTTCTACTCTGTATAGTGTGTCCACCAAGCACTGAGCACGTTCCACAGTGAGTCAGTTGCTAATCAAAGAGGAAAGGGGGACGGTAAAAAGAGAGGTAACTGCAGCCCCACTGACATCACTGACGGGTCCCAGGTTAAAGCGAGGCACCAGCATTCACAGGATTAGAGCCACCAAGGAGCCAGCAAGAGCCTTATGGTCCCCAAACCCCAACATCTCCCAAAATGGGCCCATGAATTCCACATGGAATGCCAGTAGGGCCAAATGGGACCTTCTGGAACATTATCAGTGCTCAGTACATGTTCCTGTTTGTTAGAATTCCCTAGGCCGGCCCCCTCTCAAAGTATCTGCGTGTAGAAACTTGCCTCTTCTGACCCACTCTCCTAGGGAGGCAGCCTTCTGCTCTTCACCTGCTAGTTCGGCGCTCACCTGTCAATCATTCGGCGCTCACCTGTCAGTTATTCAGCGCTCACCTGTCAATCATTCAGCACTCACCTGTCAGTTATTCAGCGCTCACCTGTCAATCATTCAGCGCTCACCTGTCAAGCATCAACTCTGCACAAGTTCTCAGATGAGGCAGGAGGATCTGACAGGCTGCTCTTCTCAGGAAGTCACCCTGACCATTCCGCCACCCAGCCACCCGAGTCCCAGGGGCAAACTGCAGGAGGGGAGGCTCCTGCCAGTTGGTGCCTCACTGGGCCCAGGACACTCAGAAACAAGACTGGCCCCTGTCTTCCAGATAGCTGGTCAGCCTGGTGGAGGGCAGAGGAGACATTTGAACAAAATCCAAGGGTTGAGCAGAAGTCTATAAGTCAGAAAGCAAGTGACATGCACTTGGGGAAAAGAGAACAGCCCATCCCTGCCACCCCCTAGGGATGAGAGGGTAGCTATACCATGGAGCAGGTAAGGGGGTGATGCGGAGGGCCCATGATGCACTGCAGTGACAAGATGAGAGCCAGCCCCACCAAGGTCAGCAAGAGTGAGGCGGGTCAAAAGCAAAAGGGAAGAAATCCTTCCCTGTCAGATATAATCCCAATAAAGGAATATACCCGCCAACTGAGGCCTGTGCCTCACAGTACTGAGTAGGATTTCTCATTCTGCAGAGTGACAGCAGGTCCGCTTGGGAGCCTCCTTCCCTCAAGGGTGGCAGGAGTCACCCAGGCCCTGGGGTGTCAGACAGAGCTGGGGCATGTGGGATCTAGAACAGAAGGAGACCGGGAATGCAGAGCTGGAGATCTTTGCGTCAGAATCAGGGCCTAGGACAAGGGGACCTGCACATGGGCCCTGGCTACCCTGAGCCCTCACGCTGTCTCAGGCTGTCCAGCCCCACTAAAGAGTCAGCAAATGGGACGGACTCTAGGTTTAAAGGCAGAAAGGTGTCCACCTAATTCTCATTCTTCCACTGAAAAGCTCCAAGGCCCTTGAAGTGCCTGTCTGATTTCTCAGTGCTGGGACACTCTCCACATCCTACAGCTGTGAGGGCCACTACACAATGGGGTGGCTATGAGGGAGAACCCAGCACAGGGACTGGCACTTAGTAAGTCTATCATCTATAGTGCAAAGTGGAAAGTTGGTATAAATATTAGGAATGTTGGGAGAGCATCTGCCAAAGGAAGCCAGTCCTCCACCCCATTCTGCACCCCGTCACAACTGACCTGCCCCGAATGGCATCCCGGGCAGATCTGTAGGGGTGTCCCTGGCCTTGTCACAGCGCGACACCATGGTTCTGTTGGTGTTGTTTCTGTCACATTCACATTAGTATCTGACGTGAGTTTTCTTTGTCCCCAGCTTTATTGAAGTATGATTAAAATATTACATTGTATTACTTTAAGATGTACCAAGTGTTAATTTTATAAATTTAAATATTGCAAAAATTCTTACTATCATTGTGCGAGCTCGCACCTCCATCCTGTCACATAATTACCATTTCTCTTTTGAGGTAAGAATATTTAAGATCTACTCTGTTAGCAGCATTCAAAAATACAATACAGTATTATGAGCTGAAGTCACATGTTATATATTAGACCCCAGAATTTGCTGATCTTATAACTGGAAGTTTATACCCTTTGACCTATCCCCCCATTCCCTACTGCCCCCACCCCACACAGCCCCTGATAACCACCACTCTCCCATCTGTTTCACTGAGTTTGACTGTTTGAGATTCCTGAAATAAGTGCTATCAAACAGATAAGTCTGTCTTACTTATTTCACTTGACACAATTCCCTCAAATTCCAATCAAGTTGTTCCAAATGGCAGAGTTTTCTTCTTTCTCTTGGCCAAAGATATTCCATTGTGTCCCTCACCTTCTTTCTCCATATCTAAAATAAATAAAGAATACATATAACTCAGTATCAAAATAAAACAAACAATCCAGTTAAAGATTGGTCAGAGGAAGTGAATAGACATTTTTTCCAAGGAAGCCATAAAAAATGGTTCGCCAGCATATGAACAGTGCTCAACTTCACGAAACAGCAGAAAAATGCAAATCAAAACCACAATGAGATCAGCTCACACCTGGTAGAAGGTCTGTCATCAAAAAGACCAGAAATGACAAGTGTTGGCAAGAATGTGAAGAAGAGAGAACCTTTGGACACTGATGGTAGAAATGTGAATTGATGTAACCATATGGAAACCAGTATGGAGGGTCCTCGAAATTTTTTAAATAGAACTACATACTGTTAGAGTTGTTTCGCTTCCCATCTGAAGAAGAAAACAAAGTTTCAAAGGAAATTGAAGATTTATTAAGGTATGTGCAGGTGGGCCATGTTCGAACTGAAAATGACCATTTTCTTTAGCAAGAGCGAAGTTTCACATGATCCCAGGGTAGCAAAGTTTAAGATCTGGACAGATTCTATGAAAGGTTGGTTCTCAGGGTGCTGGTGACCATCAATTATTCCATATAGTATTGTTTTCACCTGCATTCTAGATGACCGTGTCAGTGGAACAGCTGCTAAAAACAGGGAAAAAGAACTCAGAATCTGTTGACAGTTGTCTACTTCTGCAAGGTCTTAGATTTCTGCACAATCGATCTTAGTTTCCAGGCTCTTTTTTTTTTTTTTTCTTTTCTTTAAAGGGGCAGGGAGATTAGGATGTTGAGGGGCGAGCGTCTCGTTTTCTGTAACTGCTTCCTGCTTATGAGAGACATCTCCTAAGGAGGTGGGACCTGTGGAAGGGTGACGTAATGGGCTGTTGACTGTAAAAGCATTTATTCACCTGTGGACTTATTATTAATGACCTATGTAAAGCTCGGTAGGACTTATTTTCATTTGCCTATTTTCCATTTGCTTTAATTTTATACATTAAGAGGAACGTTCAAACCTTAAACCTTAATTTTCCAAAGAAATTCATTCCATTCTTATTTACCGCAACCACACTGAAGTGTTTTTCAAAATACTTCTTCCACAAACATTTTCACTTGCATAAAACTTCCTACTACATGCCAAATTCATCATGTCATTTCACTTTAAAGACAAAGTTTCTGTCTTTAGTACTGTTACTAAAACAAAAAACCCAGTCTTTATAATCTTTTTATTTAGAAACATACCTATTCTCCTACTTTTCTCCTGTCTGCCTATTTAACATATGCATTTATTTTCCTGTTATCCTTTCGCATATGCAGCTCTTAAAAGAAAATTAAGAGTAAGACAAAGTTTTTCAAAGTGCCACTTAGATCATTTTTTCTTCTTGTTCCGAGAGAAAGATTAGGTTCTTCTTCAAAGGCAAGTTTTCCTCCCAGTTACTTCCTATCTTTGTGAAAACACATTAAGAATATTTCCCTTCTTTTGGAACTCACACCGTCTAAATTCTATCTCAGTTTTTTTTTTTTTTCTGTCCAGATTGCATAGTTAATAATATTGTTTGAAATAACCCCTCTATCAGTGCCACGATTCGAAGGTCAAGCTTTAAAAGAATATTAGAGTCAGATAGTTTTGAGTTTAACCCATGACTTCATGCTATGTCAAGATTTTTCCCAAAGGTTTTTAGATGCAACGTACTACCTCTAATTTCAATGTAACACCAAGGCATAACACAGATAATCTGCTATTATGGGGGAGCGGTTTTGTTCTTATGCACTAAAGGCCAGAGTGAACAGGATAACCTCGATTGGCTAGGAAAAGAAATCAGAGTTTCTGCATTCTCATAGGATAGCTAGCTCAGAAATGCCTAAATGCAACACAATGTCAGGCCAAAAAGGAAGAACAAGGACCCCGGTATACACGCCGGGAGAACTCACCCCAGACCTTGTGTTCAGAAACAGGTTTCCATCTTCTGATTGCCAGGGACCTCTAGAAGCAGCAGCATGTGTGGCTGGGAGTTTCCCCCAAATGCAAGTTTTCTCCAGCAGCTGCTGGGACTGTCCCAGCCTCACATTCTCCACAACGGACTGAACCCAAGTGGGTACAGTAGCTGGCAGAAAAGAGTGTATTTCTGGGGCTCAGAGTGGAGAAGGAGAATTTACTAAGTGAGATAAGATTGACAGAGAGAAGGACAATATGGACATAAACACCTGGTCACAGGGAAGTTTTTGTCCTTTTCCAATGTGGCAACAAAATTTACTAAGGTCACAAAGAAGCAAGAAATTTACAGGGAGGAGACAAGAGACCAGGGTCCAGGTGAATGTTGATCAGACAAAAGATGTCTTCCTTGTCTGCCTAAACATCCAGAGAAGGCAGAGGCAAGTGACTCATATGGGCATCCCCAAGACAAATCACCGTCGTCCCAGACAAATCACCGTCTGGGAAAGTCCAGGGAGGCCAGATGTTGAAGGGGCTGACCTAGTGCTGGGATTTTGGAGAGTAAGGAAGTGAACAGAACCCTGTGTGGAGGACTGTGTCTCTCCTCTCCATCAGGGCGAGGGCATGTAGATGAACAAAAGGCTGATGTGGATGCAGGGGTCAGCAGAGAAAGGGAGAGAAAATTCTATTTCCCTCCTGGATTTTGGCACAAAAATGTTAGGTTCGCTTCTCTGCTGACTCGAAGAAGGAAACAAAGTTCCAAAGAGAATTTCTGTTTGAGTAAGGTGTGTGCAGGCCGGCGGCGTTCAGCATGAAAATGACAATTTTCTCTCAGATAGTCCCAAGGTCGGGAAGTTTGAGATATGGATAGTTGTTGTGAGAGGTCAGTGCCCAGGGTGCTGGTGACTGTAATTATTCCAAATAGCATTGTTTGCATCTGCATTCTGGATGACTGGATGGAGCAGCTGCAAGAGGGTTGTTTTCATAACAGAAAAAGAAACTCGGAATTTGTTGACAGTTGTCTCCTTCTGCAAGGTCTTAGATATATGATCCACAATCCCACTTCTGATTTTATATCCAAAGGAATACTAAGTTATGGAAGCAACCTAAGTGTTAATGAATGAATTGATAAAGATGTGAGATACATACATATTGACTCGATAAATAGATGGATATAAGAGGTACCGATATCATACAGGTGTTCATACATCCTATATACACCTCAGCATATGTATATGATGTATAGAGAGAGTTAAGTAGAGATAGACAGACAGATAGATAGATACACACACACACACACACACACACACACACACACGCACAATGGAATGTATTTGGCCATGAGAAACAAGGAAAGCCTAAACTTGTATGGAATCAACAAAGACTGGAATAGCCAACACAATCCAGAAAAAGAACAAAAACAGAGGCATCATACTGTGTCACAAAGCTGTGGTCATCAAAGTACTGGCATAAAAATAGACACGTAACGCAATGAAACAGAAAAGAGGGCTCAGAAATAGACCCATCAGGTGCCACCACCAATGTCTGACAAGGGAGTCAAGGGTACTCGATGGGCAGGGGACAGACTCTTCTAGAAACGATATCAGGAAACTGGACAGCCACCTGCAGAAAGATGAGATTGGACCCCCACTTACACCATACCCAAAAATCAATTCAAAACTTCAACATAAGATCTGAAATCCTAAAACTCCTAGAGAAACCCATAGAGGGAACTCCCCTTGATGTTGGTCCTGGCTGTGGTTTCCTGGCTGTGACACCAAAAGTACAAGTCATAAAAGCAAAACGGCAAAGCGAGATGAACTGAAAAGCTTCTTTCTAGCAAATGGGACAGTCAGCAAGGTGAAAGCAACTGGGAGAAAATATTTGCAAATCACGTATCTGACTTGACTTTATTTTCGTTAATAGTTGTATTTTTCACTTTTGTCGACATTGCTAAATTCATTTTAAGATATTGAAATAGCGCTTCCATCTGTGTGTATTTCTCACCACATCCACCACCCAGGTTCTAGTGTCCTCCACCACCAGCTCGGTCCCTCCTTCCTTCCTCCTTCTCTCACCCCCTCAGGAGCCACTGTCCTTCTCTCACCCCCTCAGGAGCCACTGTTGTGCGTCCTGTGAATTTTGTTGAGGTTTGTCTGTTTGTTTTCTTTTCTTTATAGTCCATATGTGAGTGAAAACAGCCTATGCTTTTCTGATTCTTTCTGGCTTATTTCACTTAGTATGGTCCCTTCCAGTTCCATTCATGTTCTTGCAAAGGGTATGATTTCATCTTTTTAAACATGATTTGAGCTTTCTTGACACTCTGCCTTCACCCCTGGGAGTTTGTATAACAAGGTACGCCTGCCCCTTCACCTTGACGCAGACCCAGCTTGCTGCCCGTATTATTAGCTCACCTAGCAGGTGAGAAAACTGAAGCTCGGGAAGGGATTAGAAACTTGTCCAAGGTCACCTGCAGGGGGCTCCCAGGACTGTCTGAGAACTACTCTATGTTCTTTCCTCGGCCCCCCAAACCCAGCCGCAGCTCCACTAACACTAGCAAACCCTTGCTGTGGGATGACAAGTCAGAGAAGGGCCCTTCCATGACTGGTCAACAGGCCCAGAGCAATTCAGGCTCTTCTACGGGGCTGAGCTCTGATGCAGGGCTCATTGCTACCGAAACCAGCCCCAGCCCCAACTCAACGGTATCGAGGAAAAGGAGGACACGGAGAGAGCAGGCCTGTCCCTGTCTCCTGTGACCTCCCCTGCAGTGGGCGTCGTGCCGTGCCACCCCAAATGCTCTTCCCCTCTGGACAGAAGGATAGGATCCTTTCCCTCAGCTTCTGTACTGTCAGAGGTGACCAGCTCCCTTCTGAGACCCTCTCTGGGGATTATCTATGGCCAAAGAGGAAGCCCACTTCTGGTGACTGGCCCCCACAGGGTATAAAAGCCAGGTCCCTGCCCACGGTAGGTCAACTCAAGGGCCACCCCAGTTTCCCAGCTTTATAGGGTCAGCTGGGACCTTCCAGGGGTCCCCTTCTCCAGGTCCAGTGGCTCCTCTGTCCAATCCTGCTACGTTCACTCTCATCAGGGGACCCAGAGAGGTTGCCCCACCATACCTCCTTGGGTGTCTATCAGAGAGTTGACCTGCAGGGCCCCAACCTGCCACCACACTCACTGAGCCCTCCAGGGGCTGGACATGACTTAATTTCTCTGTCATTGCAAAGAGGCAGCCTTCTACTTCCCCCACTGCGGTGCCTCAAAGACTGAAAGCCTCTGTCCCCTGTGAAATATGCCCTCTGTCCATAAAATGGAATGCAATGCGCTCCAGCTTCTGAGGCAAAACGTGGTCTCTGTGTAAAATGAGGAAGACAGGCGATTTCAAAAATATCATGCTCAGCTCCAGATGAGCATGCAAACACTTTTTATAATGAATTCTCAAAGTGCTGCCCTTTCTCAAGTTTGGAGGCCTATGCTTGTCCAAAAACAGACTCGGATCAGACATGACTTTGATTTTATTTTTCCTCTTAGGCTTCTGGAAAATACCTGTGTGGTGGATTTGGTAAATGTGCATAAAGTTGAAAGATCCATGTCGTGGTTTTCTGGGATTCCCCAAAATGAATGTTTGTGGCAAGAGGCCCCAAGGAGGAATGCGTTTTGCTTTTCCCTTCCTTGGCACACCGCCGTTTGGCCCTACTCACACCGAGACGAAGGACAGTCTCTTTTTCCTCTGCACGTTCATTTCTCCCCTGAGCTGGCAATGCACCTCGCTGAGTTCTGTCTCTTCCTCTTCCCCTGCCCGTCCCTGTCTGTCCCCTCGCTGCACGCCGACCCCTCCAGTCTCTGCATCAACCAAGGAGGACTGGGAGCCAGTGCAGGGTTTGACAACGCCAAGAGTGGTGTTGCCAAGCGCTCGTTTTAAAAGCCATTAGTAATATTTCTTACATTTATGTTTAAGCCCCTTATTGAGGTGACCCCTTTATCCCATACCCCTCAATTTCTCTGCAGATCTTGGAGTTCTGGTATTGGCAGGGAAGGGTCCCCTTTGACCTCATTTCCCTCCTTAGCAAAAGCCTCCAGGAAGAGAATGGGAAGATGGGGAGCCCATAGCAAAACCAGCCTTATCTGTTCCACCTTCTGTTTATGGATGACTGCTCGCTCCAACTCCCTCTGCTTTCTGCGGGGTCAGCACCAGAGGCCCAAGATTGATTCTATGGACAGTACTGAAATTGGGACTGGGAAGGGGGAGGACACTGGGCTCGATTTTGCCCTCCCTGCTCCCAACCCCCACCCCCTGCTGGTGATTTGTTTGACTTGCTCCAGGTGAATGGGCCAGGCTGTGCCTCAGTTTCCCCATCTGTATACAGAGTATCCCCATCAGGATATTCTGCAGGCTTACGGAATGAGGTCATGTGAGGTTTAAACAAGTAAACGACAGCCCAGGCCCCACTAGCAGGCTCCCTGCCATTCCCACCCGGTCCAGGCTCAACTGTGTAGAATAGGAGGACCTCCAAATCAGGTCAAGGTCAGAACGAGCTGGAGAGGTTTTCCCACCGCTGTGAGATGGGTTATTCCTGCAAATGCGCCTGAGCGTGGCACTCACGCGGCGGCACTGTAGCCACCTGCATGGGAACTGAGTGGAGAAAGGGGCAGCAAACCCCACCCCAGTGGCCCAGGGGAGACACACACCCTCTGCTACCCTTCCCCGCTCCTCCCTGCAGTGTCCCAGGCCCCCACAACACACTGTCCGGTTGCTGCTGCTCACAAGTCACCTTTCTCTGTGACAATTTCTTCCTCTGGCCCCCAAAGGAGGCTACGTCCACCCTCCCACACCCGTCGCACACAGCCTGGCAGCCAGAGCCAGGCACTGCAGGGACGCGTGCATTGGCACACATGCACCCACTCGCACACACTAGTGCATGCTGTGTCTGTGTGTGTATACACAGACGCTCACGCTCACACACGAGCTCATGATGCACGGGCATGTGCATGCCCCATCCTCCATGTCCTCCCCCCTCCCTCTGCTCTGCGAACATCCTGTTATTTACTCGCTCAGTATAATGAAACATCCGTCTTCGCGCCAACAGTGTCTTACCGATGAGATGACTTAAACCTTCTTTCGGGGCTTAATCGGAAATAAACAGAATGCTCGCCCTTTCTATTTTGAGGAGCCAGTGAATGACTTTGTCTGACCTTGTCCCTGCCAGCCTCTGGGTCCCTTGCACTCACCCCACTGCCTTAGCTCCCTCCTCTGTAAGGCCCCTGCCCCTCCTTCTCCTCACTGTGGTGGTTCTGTGGAAGCTTCCAGGCAGCACGCTGACCCTGATATCTCAGGGGCGCGAGGCTGGGGCTCCCAAACACGTGGGCAACAGAACAAGAGACCAAAACAAGCTGCGTCACTGCAGCAGGCTGCACGGAGACACTTTAGAACAGAAGCGAGTCACACTGGGAGCCAACAGGAACTGAGTTCCTACACTGGCGCCACACTCTGAGACAAGACACTTGATTAACCTACTTCATCCTCACCACAGCCCTGAGAAATCACTACTATACTTTTTACGGCATAGATAGTGTCTGGCACAGAGACCTAAGCAGTCTGCCCACAGACACAGAGCCAGGAGCCCCACTGGGCACTGTGTCTCCCATCTGGTCCCGAGTTTAACAGGCGTCCCAAGTAGGCAGTGGGCTTCCCAGTGTCCTCAGGTCCCCAGGGTCTGGAGACTGCTGACTCGACCTCGTCTAGGGACCCTCCAGGTTGGGAGCAGGACAGAGCTGAAACTCAGCATGTACCACAAATGATCACCCTGAGCCTGTGTCTCACTCCTCTTTCCTTCTGTCTTCTGCCCTCGATATCCAGTAGGAATGTCTGTTTTTGTCCCACAAAATATTTGGAGTGAGCTAGCCTTAGAACTCCCCATTGGCATTCTGCCCAAAATCTTTGATTTTTATGGAGCTAGAAAGTATCTGAAGAGAGGGGAAGACACCTACATTAATTAAATCACATATATTTAATGAACTCACATAAAGATTTTCAGATAAAGTGCAGGATGGCCAGTTAAATTTGAATTTCAGATAAACATCAGATTTTATATTAAAAATTATTTGAAGAGTACTGGAAGAGTTCTAGAAGTATTGTAAATTTTGGAACTATTATAAGCCCTGTATTGGTATTAGCTATTTATTATTCATCATTATTATTATTAGTAGTAGTAGTATGCATATTATACACTGATATGTCCAAAGTAATATGCACGGTACATATGTACTACATCTTTATCCATTTATCCATCATTAGACTCTCCAGTTGCTTCGACAGCTTGGCTGGTATAAATAATGCTGCCATGAGCATGGGGTGCAGATATGTTGATTGGAGATAGTGGTTTCATTTTCTTCAAATATCTACGAAGAAGTGGGATTGCTGGATCAAATAGTAGTTCCATTTTACTTTTTGAGGAACATTTATGCTCTTTTCCATAGTGGCTGCACCCATTTACATTCCTACCAAGCCAAAAGGATTATCTTTGGTCTCCCTTCTTGCTAACACTTGTGTATCTCTTGTCTTTTCGATGACAGTCTTTCTAACAAGTGTGGCGTGCTATCTCATTGTTCTGATTTGCATTCCCTGATGATGAGTGATGCTGAACGCCTTTCCCATACCTGTTAGTCAATTTTATGTCTTCTTTGGAAAATGTCTATTGGTTTACTCCTTTTTTCAATCATGTTGTTTGTGTCTATCAATTTATGCGGGACCTTCACAGATTTTGGATTTAACCCTTTATCGGATAGATGATTTGGTCCCCTTCTGCAGGTTGCCTTTTCTTTGTTGATGGTTTCCTCGCCAGTGAAGAAGTAATTTTGTTTGATGTAATTCCACAGAATTATTTTTGCATGTGTTATTTTGCCTTTTAGTGTCCAATCCAAAATATCATGGCCAAGACCTATGTCAAGGCGCTTACCAGTTATATTTTCTTTTAGTAGTTTCATGGTTCCAGGTCTTCAATAGAATTTTTCTGAATAAATGTTGAGCGAGCCCTGAGTAGCAGATTCTTGACAAAAGCCACATCCCTAGTCGTTTTTTGGGGTGTTTTTTTTTTTTTTTTACCGCCTGCGGTTCTGTACTTTGGCCAGTAGGTGGCGCATCTGCACGTTTGAGGAAATCGGGATGTCTGGGGTTCCAGGTGGGCCAGAACCTGAGAACAGGGAAGATCACAGAACCCAGCAGGGAGTGCCTCTCAGAGCCAACATCATTTGACCCTCCCTTAGCTGACATGTCTCAAGCACCAAATGTGAACCAGGTTCAGTCTTTCTTGAGTCGTCTAAAGTCAGACACCGGGAGGAACTCGTAGGTCTGAATGCCTGTTGGCATTAGCAGAACTTTCCAAGGCACAGGTGATCAGAAGCGTAGGGAAAGGGCTGTGAAGGGTGGTGGAAGGGCTGCTGCAGTGTCGGGGGCGGGTCTGGGAGCCGCCCTGACTCAGGTGGGACCTATCATAGGGTCAAACGAAGCTGAGTCTAAATTCCAACTCTCCCACTTAACAGCTGTGCATCTTCATTGTTGTTATTGGTTTTAAAGGAAAGGTGCAGGCAGAAATGAAGGCTACTGGACAGGCAGGCAGGAAGAAGCATTTTATTTTATTTCCATTTTAGTTGTTCACACTGGTTATTTTCCCCCCAGACCAGGACTTAATTCAGGGTTATGTGGCCTGTGTCCTTTGGAGGCCATTGACTTAACCGCTGCTCCACCAGGGCATGCCAGTTGTTTTTTAAGGAAAGGTACAGGCAGGAATGAAAGCAAGCAGGCAAGCAGGTAGCATGAGAGAGGAGGAAGAAGTCCTTTTTTGTTTATTTACTTGTTCGTCTTGATTGCTGCTCTGGCCCCCAGGTCCTTGGGATGTATGTGGACTGTGCTCCTCCAGAGATGGCTGATCTAACCACTACTCCACCAGGCCTGATGTAATATCTTAACCAAGTAATCTGCCCTCTGTGAGCCTCACTTTCCTAATGTATAAAATGGAGACCCTAGTAGTACCTGCTCACAAGCTATTGAGAATAAAGCAAGAAGCCCTTGGCACAATACTTTTCACAATGTCACAAACCTAAATATTATTCTCAAACACTGGACATAATCAATATTTGTATAGTCCTCTACAAAGCTCTCTCTTTATTCTTCATTTTGATAATAGTAGTAATAATTATCCTGCAGGTATCTTTATTATCTCACTTCCCAGATAAGAGAGCTGAGGTTATCAGATTATATAATCTGCCCACAGACAAACAGCTTACAAAATCACCGACTGAAGCCAAGTGCAGCTCAGCACACAGATTCAGGGTGTCCCCGAGTGGCAGGTGCTGTGCCAGGTGATGGGGCCAATGATGGATGAGGTGCAATCTAGGGGGGAGACAAACCCCGTTGATGGTATCGAATAGGCAGATGTGGAGACCAAAGGATACCCAGGATGGTACGGGAGCATGGACAGTCATGTGACCCAACTGGATGGTTCTAGAAGGGCCTCATGGACTGAGCAACCCCTTAGAGAAGACTTAAAGGCTGGGAAGAGTGGCTTAGGAGACCAAAGGAAAAAGCTCCAGCATTCCGAGTGAAAGAAATGCCGCGCACACACAGAGGAAGGTCTTATAAAATAAGACTGCAGCTTCAACCCAGTGCACGGGCAAGCCGCCAGCACCCTTCCTCTGACTTAACCCAGGGAGTTTGGAGGGAGCAGGGAGACACCATCCAAGACCAGGGCCCGGATGTGCTTTCCTTCAAAGGAGCGCTCTAGAGTGAGCCCTCAAATACCAACGCGCATAGAATTCATTGAAGGACTGAAGGACTTTTTAAATGCCTCCTCTGCTTCAGGAGACCCAGAGGTGGGACACAGGTGTCTGCATCTCTCGCAAGCCCCCAGTAATGTGGCTTTAGCAGACCCATCCCTGACAGCCCCATCAGCTCCAAGAGGACAGGTTTTTCTGGTTTTACCCTACCTTCCTGTGCTCAGACTGACATGGAAGAGGCTGCTGAAGGCTGGACAGAGAAAGGTCAGAAAGGGAGAGACAGAGGGCTGTGCAGACCTGGAGCCAGACGGTGGGGTGCAGCAGGAGTGTGGGGGTGTGAGAGGTGCTGATCAGGATGGGCCCCTCCCCACCCCACTCCCGCTTTCTCCCCTCCTTGAGTCATCAGTTCTGCCTCCCCAGCACAAAGCCTAAAAGCAAAGCAAATTGCTGCAGCAACCAGCTCCCTCGGCCAGTGTCTCCTTGGCCTGCAACTTCTCCTGCCTACCACCCTGACAGGTCAGAGAGCCAGCCTCCCCCTCCAAGAGGACTTGCTCCAGAGTAACCACACCCAGCTGCCCCCTGCCAGACTTCCCTCTCCAGAAAGTGCCAAAAGCAGCCAGCCCACCAAAGTCACACTGTAGCGAGCACCTACTCCACTGTCCCACCCAGGCTAGGAGATGCCCCTCACCTGCCAGCACTCATGCTCTCACTCCTTGTCCTCCGCCACCTCCAGTTCTAAGACAAAACTCACACGCCCCATACACACATGGTGTAAAAGGTGCTAATCTTTTAGAAGCAAAGATACATGACAGACGCCCCCACCCCCTGGCACCCTTCACTTCTTTATTCAACAAATATTTATTAAGCACCTACTGTGTGCCAGGCACTGATCTAGAACCAGCAGCAACCTTGTCAGGTAGCTCTTCTTTGTTGTTGTGGAGCCTTCTTTCTAGCATGAGCAGCAGACAATATGGAAGCCTGGTGATGAAGAAAATCAAGTGGACTAGTGTCACAGCGACTAACTGATGGGCTGCTGTATCAGTGACCAGGCCTCGTGAGGATGTGACACGTATGCGGTGCCTCATTGGCAGGAAGACACCAGCAAAACAAGGAGGCAGAAAAGAGCCTTCCAGGCTGACCTGAGGGGCAGCGGCCTTGGGAGCGAGGAGTGGGGGGAACTCCGTCCCAGGGGCAGGCCCAGATCCAGCTGCAGGGAGAGGAGTTCAAACCTTGTTCTGATAAAGGGTGGAGTCCTCCCAACCTGGCCTGGTTTGTTTTGTTTCATTTTGTTTTAAAAGAAAGGTGCAGGCAGGAATGAAGGCGAGCAGGCAGGCAGGCAGGAAGAGGAGGAAGAAGCATTTTGTTTACTTTTATTTAGTTGTTTACAGGTTTGTTTCCCCCTAGACGTGGGACTGGCGTCCAGGGGTATGTGGGCTGTGCTCCTGCAGAGGCGATTGTCCTAACCGCAGCTCCACCAGGGCGCACCCGCGTTTGTTTTCAATAGACACTCCCTGAGCTGTGTGTGAGTCAAAGGAGCCGGATCCTGCCTGCCAGATAGCTCAGCATGTGTGAGGTCCCCCACTATGCTGTCTGGGGCAGAGCGGGGCCCACTGACCTCCACACCCCTCCAGCTGCTGCCAGACAATCTCACCTTCCATGTGGATGCTGCTGACCTACCTCGGCACTGTGCCCGGTGGTTTTCCGTGGAGACCACCCATCAGGGCTGACAGGGCATCTGAGGGACCTGGAAGGCCAGCCAGGGGCCCACTTGGATGAGAACCTTGGAGGAAGGCCCCACAGTGCTGCCCATGGCCTGGCACCAAGAGAATGTTCTCAGCATGTTCAGGACAGTTTGGCCAAACCGAGACCAAGGAGCCAAGTGACCTCGATGCACAGTCATCAGTTTGCAGGCACTGAGCACCCAACCAGGGATTCCAGAATGGGATAAGACAGAAGCCCTCCAACCCGGCCACACAGTGCCTCTGTCCAGCTGATGTCTTGTGGGGACACAGGCGGAGGGCACCCCTCACATACACGCTAGTCTAGAAGTCCGAGTCCTTCTGATCATGGGCGCGCCTCCGAGAGAGCAGGGAGGGAGACCTGCCCAAACCCCAGCAACAAGAGGAAACGACGACCACCACTGCGACTCAGGAGCTCGAGCTCCAGCACCCGTGCTGTCTCTGCCATGTGGGGGAACCAGCCTGTCTGAGGCGGGTCGTGGTCTCCAGGGCCAGCTTTCAGCTCTGGGAACAGGGTCTGCCTGGGATCCACTCAGGTCTCCCCCGGTCTTAGTCACCCAACAGTTAATGCATTTTTCCTGACTGACAACACCAAAACAGTCAACTATTTTTATCTCTGGATTAATCACAAAAAGCTAATGCTTCCACCTTCCCTGTGATTAAAAATTAGGAGACCAAACTCTATAGTGGTTCAGGATAATAACCAATCCTGTGAGGGGATGAATGAATAATGTATCTGCAGACTCTCTCCCTTCCTGGCCGCCCCAGCTCGGGGCCCCAGTCTGAATGGAGAGGTAATGAGTTGCCCCCCTTCCATCCAAGCTCCAGCTGCCAAGAGAGACTGTTGATTTCTATTCAGCCGGCTGGCCCCCAAACATCCTCCCTCCTCACCCCCCCACCCCCAGTCCCATCCACACCCCCTCCTACCCCATCTGGTGTGCAGCCAAGCGAAGGCCAATCAATAATGCATAGCTGCATGAATAACCGGCATGATAACCACTTATTTGGGAAGATGTAATCAGGACCCATTCTGAGGGTGGATGCTGGTGTGTGTGCATGTGTGCATCTGCATGCATCTGAGTACTCACTCACACAACGTGCCCGCTTCCCTCGCTCCTCAGCCATGCTCCCTCTAACCCGATACTCCAAGTCAGCACTAAAGAAGGAAGGGCTGGCTGGTTTTTGGAAAGTCCTCCCCACAGTCTCTACCCTGGGGTCACCCTAGAGTGTGCAAAGGCCCAGAGACAGGTGGTCCTCACACCTGGTCACACACCACAATCCTCGGGGAAGCTGGAAAAATTCCTGATGCTGGGGCTTCCCTTCCAGACACTGGGACCAAGTTGGCTGAGGTGTGACCTGGCAACAGGATTCTTAAAGCCTCCCGAGAGATTCTAGTACCCAGACAAGGTTGACAAGCACTGTCTCAGCCCCGACACAGGACAGTGCTGGAGGGAACTTTCCAGATTGCCCGCTGCACTTCCATACTTTGGACCTCAGGGAATAAGCCCTGGAGCCGGGCAGCCATGCGCCCTCCATCCTCTGCACAGTAGTGCCCCAGTTATCTGGAAGGTGAGGAAACGAGGATGGCCAAGCTTCTATTCTATTCCTGAAGCTTCAGATGATTCTTTCCAAATTTCCTGGTCCCCAGCAAGCTCAGCCGGAACACATTCCCCCTGGCAGAAAGCTGCCACCCCAGTAGGAAGGGGCAGGATCCCCCCTGACCTCCCTGCTGAAAGGGGCCCGCCCAGGCAAGAAGACACAATTCCCCTCTCCAGCAACTGTCACGCCCGGCCGCTGCGGAAGGCCCTCATTAGCTTCCCTGTGCTCTGTGGCCACGTCGCACAGAGGAGGCCTGCAACACTAATGATGGGGTCTGGGGAGGGCGGGGTGGGGGTGTCTTTACGGTCCAGCCCACACCCACCATCTGCGGTGCGCCCACCCAGGCCCCCTGCAGAGGCTTGGCTGCGAGTCAGGGCTGGGCAGGGTTGGATGAGGAGACTTCCTCCCTGGAACCAAGGTCTCGGGTGGGGTCCTGGCGTGGACTCTAGAATACTGATAGTATCTCCGAAGCCCTGAGAGTGTGTTTTTATCTCTTTTTCCCAAGAAACAGAAACTTAGGCGTTGGCCCTCTGGGCTGTCCATGCTGAACTGACCACCTCCGGGCCAGCAGGAAGGAGGCAGGAGACTAGCGGGATGCCTGAAGGGGGTCTTCTGAGCACCCAAGTGTTCCGTCAGCAGGAGCCTGAGGGGACAAAGACGAGGCTCAAGGCGGGTAGACTCTGAGCCTGCCCAGGAAAGCTTGCCCAGGTCCTGGGGGGAGGGAGGGCCTTCTCTGGCAACCTGACCAAGGAGGCCCTCCCCGCTAGGGCTCCAGACCCTAACCCCGGTATCACTTCATCCATTCACTGAGCTAATGTGCAGCTCAGCCCCTCCCAGGCCTCCGGAGCTGCCTGGCCCGGCCCCTGCCCCGTTGCCCACAAGTACGAACATCAGAAGAGATTCTGTGAGCTTAGACCAGGCACGTGACTTCTCTGGGCCTCTTCTCCAAACAGCGGTCACCTATCACCATCACCACCCCCTCTGTGTCCCCTGGGGCGTCCACTGGACTCACTGTGCTGGGTGCTGCCCCCCACTGGACGTCCCTTTTCTCCTGACCCTCCGACACTGACCTCAGGACTAGGAAATGCAGAACTGCAGGGCAGGCTGAGGGGGTTGGGTGGCTGTGAAAGAATAAGAGGTAAGGAAATATGAGGAGTGCACAAAACATGTCAGCCCGTCACCTGTCCCCCCCAGGGAAGATCCAGCCTGGTGCTCTGAGTGTCAGGACGCCTGGCTTCCAGCCCTGGCTCTGCTGCCCACGGGCTGTGTGACCTTGAGTCAGTCTTTTAAAGTGCACAGCCTGGGAGTCCGATGTGTGTAACTAGGATAATAATAATGTTTACCTCACAAGATGGTTATGAGGATTAAATCAGACCACAGATGCGACAGTGCTTTGTTGTGAGAGAGGGAGAGGAGTTAAACAAGAAAGAAACTAGCAGTGGTGACAGGAGGCTAATGACGCCTCCCGGCCCCTGTCGGGCTCCCGCCCGTGTGGATGAGATGACTGTGGAGCACTCCGCCAATAAACAAGCGATGCGTATGTCAGGTTGGTTGCCCAATGCTGCTGTTATTGTTATAATGTGAGGGGATTATACGCTTTATTAAAGTATGATAATCATTGTTTGTCACCGCCTCATGAAACCCACCCAGCCCAGACTGCCAGCCCACCCAGGAGAGAGTGCCCTCAGCCTGACCTCTCCGCTCCTCTCCCCACAGTGCCGCCTGATGACCCCATCATCCTGGGGGGGCCTGTGATCAGCTTGCGGGCAGGGGACCCCCTCAACCTCACCTGCCACGCAGACAACGCCAAACCTGCGGCCTCCATCATCTGGTTGCGGAAGGGGGAGGTCATCAACGGGGCCACCTACTCCAAGGTGAGGCCTGGGGCCAGGAGGGCGGGCGGGGCGCTGCCTGAGAGCCGCCAGGCAGGAGGCTCCGGCCCTCTCAGGCCTTTGCTTTGTCCTCGTCTATCTGTGATTTTTTGTTTCTCACTCTTTGACCTCCATCTCTCTGTATCTTTCTTTTTCCCTCATTCTATGCGATGCCTCTGTCCTGCGATGGCACTTTGTCTGAACTGTCTGTCTCTGTCTCTCTCTCTTTCTCCCTCTCTCTCTCCTGGGCTAATTGCTAGGCTTGCTGAAGACCCTAACGATGGAATATGGCCAGAGGACACTCAGGAACAGCAGTGGCCAGGGTCAGGGTTACCAGATAAAAAACAGGATGCCCCATTAACACTCAGAGAAACAACAAATAACATTTTAGCATAAGTATGTCCCAAATATTGCATGGGCTATACTTATGGGTGATCCATACCTTAAAAATCATTCCTTATTTATGTGAAATTCAAATCTGAGTGTCCTGTATTTTCAGTTACTAAATCTGACCACCTTTCCAAAACCCGGGCTGCCAAGTAAAGTTGTTTAGGTCATGCCCTGTCCAAGGTGCACGGCGCAGGGACTAGTTTGGATTGAGATCTAGGACCATGTTCTTTTCCAAGCCTGGGTCCTGCTGTCCCACTACCCATGGGGGTACCGTGAGCTGCAAGTGCCCCCGAGAGCCCTGTATTCCTTGTCATTATTTATTCTCTAGATTTCAGGACACTTTGACACTGTGGGGCCTTGCAGGTGGGAGGGACGCCCCCTCCAGGTGTAGCAGTTTCCTAGAGACAGCACGCTTGTGTGAGGGCCTGCCACCAAACTGTCCCACCTCCAGAATACTATCCCCCACCCTAAATCACCCCAGGGCCTGGTACTGGATCCTGGAGACCACCCCTAGGCCTAGCCTAGGCCTGCTGAATGATTCTGACCAGCCAGCCCTTAGCCAGTTCAGCTGCGAACCCTGTTCCTTCCCTCCCATGAAATCCAGGCAGGGCTCACCCCTTGCTCCCCCTCATCTCTTCTTCATCTCCTGCTCTCTTGGCTTCACCCTTCCTGAATAAAAGCCAAGTCCCACTTTAAAACAGCACCCTCCCAGGAAGGAGTGAATAGACAGGGTTTGTGGGCCACAGAGTCGTGATAGATGAGCAGGGCCTGGCAAGATAAGATGGACTTCCCACTGCTTTGATGTAAGACCAAAAACTCCAGCCTGATGGCGCAGTGACTGCCCTTCCCAGGGGCTCACGACACCCCAGGCTCTGCTGCTCCCTGAGTTCTTCGCAGGACAGCCTCAAACAGATGGCCTGGGAAGATGAACTAGGCCTTCACCCACAAGCGAGGCAAAGCCGTCCCTTTGCTGAAGGTGGGTCCTTCCTGCCAAGTGTCATCCTGGGGCTGCTGAGCAAAGCCTGGCCCCCACCCAGAGCCTGGTGCCAAAACCCAGGACAGATGCCGCCCCTGGGGCCAGTCCATCCAGGGGGAAGGTGTCAGTGGAGAGCTAAATCTCTCACTCATATGAGGGCTGGAGCCACCCTGTTGTGTTATGAAATACAAAAATGTGACCCAGGGATTGTGTCATCGAAATGATGAAAGGAAGGAAAGGGTGTTCCTTCCAGCCTGGGCATCTGTCTAGACCCTCCTAAAATTGATGTTTCACAGAAGACACATCCCATCCAGTGAAGAGGAAGGTCAAAATCGCCCTGCTTTGGACCTGGCCAGAGACCACCTGGTGCCAGCATGTTGTCCTCAGCCCTGTGGGGAAGGCCCCTGCCCCAGGCTCCTGCAGGAAGCTCTGGCCGCACACCACTCTCTGCCCCTCCAGCCTGCTCATACTCCTGTTCCCTGTGATGAGAAGGACAACCCTGGGCACCCAGGGACATGGATTCCAGTCCTATTCCGTGTAACCTTAGGAAAATCACACCTGAACCTCAGTTTCCCTTTGTAAAACAAAGCGGGGAGACCAGACAGTGTACTGGGATGCTTGGGCCACCCTAACAAAATATACGGGCTGGGGGCTTAAACAACAGATGTTGATTTCTCAGACTTCTGGAGGCTGGAAGTCCAAGGTACCAACCGGTTGCTCTCTCTCCTTAGTTTTCAGGTGGCCACCTTCTCACTGTGTTCTCACAGGGCTTTTCCTCTGTGTGCACAGAGACCTCAGCTGTCTTGGGCCCTTCTTAGAAGGGCACCAATCTTATCGGATTAGGGGCCCACCCTTATGGCCTCATTTAACCTTAATTACTTTCCTAAAAATCCTATATCCAAATATTGTTACACTGGGGGCCAGCACTTTAATATATGAATTCTGGGGGACACAATTCAGTCCATAACAGGTGCTTTCCAGCTCTGCCGAGCTATAAACTCAGTGCACCTGTGGTGTACAAAGGGGGTGATCCACACTGCTCCTAGGGAACCAGCTGCAGGACACCCGCCCCCCAGTGTCCCCCTGCTTCCCCAAGACTGCAAGGACCATTAGGTAGGCATTTCTGCAGTCTGAAGGCAGAGCAACCACAGACAGATGATGCATGAGGAGGGCAGGGGACATGGGCAGCTGAGAGAGGAACACAGGAGAGGCTGACACAGCACATAAGTACACACACCGTAGGGCAGGGCCCCAGGTTCACAGGTGACAGCCCGGGGGCCAGAAGCCCTCAGATTTGTCACGTGGTGGGTGGTTAAGGAACCCGAAGCGCTGACACACGCTCTAGCTCTGAGATTGCTGGCACGCTACCTAATGTGCTGTGCCTCGGAGTCCCCAGCTGTACAATGGAGCAGCAGCACCTGCTTCTGGGAGACTGTGAGGCTTGAAGGAGAGCGCACCTGGCAGAGTGAGCTTGTAATAAGCAGGCTCTCACAAGCATTGCCCATCCTCGTGGGATCCTCACAGGGTCCACCTTGCCATCCTGTGTCAGGGTCACGGTAGAGCAGGCCGCATAGTCTTACCAACCTACATCACACCTGAGCTCCATTGCACAGTGCAGTGACCTAGACTCTCTGCCTCCGTTTTCCCAGCTGCAAAATGGGATAATGGCCATGAACATCTGTTAGGATTGTCATGAGACTTAAACGAATCTTGCTTTGCAAGATCTCTGTAAAGAGGCTGACCCAGAGTCAAAGCCCCATAAGCACTGAGTTCTATGGACCGTCCTCCAGAGCCCTCGCCCACCCCAGTGCATCCTCTCCAGAGGCCACACAGCAGCCCTGGCTTCCTCCAATTTTCTGTTACTCCACCATGTAGGCCTGAAGGGGAAAGATGGGCTGGCAAGTTGGAGGATGGTACCATTGAGGATAGTAGCCCCTTGCCTGGGAGGAGAATCAGGAAGAGGAAGCACCTTCTGGCCCATCACCCAGCACAGGCAGGGGAGACACCACACCAGGGTCCTCACGGCCTGGGCGTTCAGGTGAGAGAGAGCCCCGTACTCCCAGTGGGTATCTGACTACAGAAGCCTGGAAGCCAGGCTCCCATCACTCTTCCTGAACACCCAGTCCCAGACCATCCGGGCCTGGCTCCAGAATGGAACCCACACAAATTCATCTGAAAACCAGCAAATACACAAGCCAGGACCAGGAGGACCTGGGTGCCGGAAGAGGAGCAACAGTATGGGCTGGGCCCCGAGGAAAGTCTTCCTGGGAGCCAGCTTCCTGTGTCTTCTGCTGCTTCCCCAGAAGCTGCCATGGAGGGAGGTCTGTACCCTGACCCCAGGGGACGGGGAGTTACCTCCTCTTAGGACACACAGTGGTGCCCACATACCTGCCTTGACTCCCTGCACCTTGTCGTCAGCCTGTGCCTGTCAGGGACCGCCCACCCACCCACCCACCTGCAGGACTAGTGGCCTCATTAGAGAGCCTCACTGGGGCCCAGCGCCCTCCCTCCACCAGGTAGTCTCTCCCCTCCAGTCACCCCAGCACCCCTACTTCCCATCTGTCCATCTTAGGGACCTGGAGCTTCCAGCCAGTAAGGCAGCCACCTCTCATCCTGGCCTTTGTGCAGGATGTCTCTCTGGTCCCGAGGCAGAGACTGGGGGTCCCCAAGATGCAGGATCAGGATGCAGGCAAAGGGCACTGTGTAGTTCTCACCTTACACCCCTTATTCAAGCCATGTGCAACAGGCCTTAAGGGGCTCCCCTAGGAGCTGTAAATATCTAAATAGGAGAATAGAGAGATGATTTACACACTTGTGGTGAGGGGGCAGGAGCCTCTGTTACCAGGCAATCAGGTCCCAAAGGTTCTCCCAGGCTTTTGCATATCAACGAGCAACCCTATTCAGCACCTGTATTGGGGCATCACCTACTACACTCCCTCCAAACCTCCTTCACCCCTCAACTGTGGTCCCCAAAGCTGGCACCACCAGGTCTCCCCTGTCTCCCATCTCCTGAGTCTCCCTCTGGCCCTCTCAACCCCTGGGGCTCTGAAAAGATCTGGTGGCTATGGCTCCGCCCAGAACATCCCCTCCCAGAGTGTGCCCTGTCCCTGGATGGCCTGCCTCCCAGGACGACCCACTGAGGCCCTCACAGGCACACAGCATATCTGTGCCCCATCCAGGGTCCACACCTGCAATCAAGCATTGTCATGGATCTGCAGGCATTGCCCTCATGGCCAGGAGGGGCAACCTGGGTGACTCAGAACGTGGAGTCTTCCAGCACAGGGGTGTCCATCAGCAGGAGGGAGGGCAGTCTCAGGCCCTGGGGTGGAGGTTGGGGGAGAGCAAAAGCAGGTGACTCCCATTAATATGCCACTTCCCCTCCCAGAATGGATTTGCATGCTAATGAAGGTTTCTGAAGCTGGAGGTGGGGATTGGGCCCTCTGTGTCCCCAGAGCCAAGTTCAGTGAAGGAAAGAGAAGGAGCTGGGAGAGGATGGGGTGCTGGCTGTGACAGGAATCAGCAAATGATGGAAAGTTGGACCGGCTGGTACCTTCAGGGCCAAAGTCCAAAGATTTCCTTTGCATTTGAAATTATAAAATGTATGAAAGTGGGATGAAGGGGAAAAAAAAAAGAAAGGAGAGGGAGAAGATAAGAAAGAAATGAAAGAAGAAAAACCAGGCAGGAAAAGATGGAGGATGAAGTCAGGCAGAGCAGACAGCCCATCCCAGCCTTATACACATACACACACATTCATACACACACACACTCACATACATATACACACTCACACATGCACACTCATCACACAAACACACACACACACACACACACACACACACACACACTCAGCTTGACTCCCCTCCCGCAAACATCCCGTGGTCTTGCCTGCAAACCCGGCCTCTCCTTGGGGACCCTGTCTGGGATCTAGGACCCTGGCAGCTGGGGGTCCAGCTGAGGGTGTCAGGGTCTCTATGGGAGGGAGCACTAGCCATCTCACTCTCCCCTACTTTAATGAACACATTTCCCTTTTCTCTAATTAGGCAGAACAAACAACCTGAACCAGAATTTTTATTTCCCAGAAAAGCACACGCCCGGACACAGTAAATATGCCATTAATCATCATTCTGAGGCAGAGGAGCACCCTGGGTGTGGGTGGAGGGAAGCATTCGGGCGCCTAATTAGGAGCTCAGCCTCCCGACTTCCCTCCAGGGTGCCCACCAACAGCCCTGTTCCTTCCACCACCCAGAACTGATGGAGGTGGGTGTGTTTAGGCAGAGTCAAACTTCCATAAATGTCCCTAGTTAGCACCTGGAAAGTTAGGAAAAGGAGGTGGACAGAAGCTCCCCACCTCCCCTCCGCTCTTCGCCCTCCACCCTGCCCTGAGGTCTTATTTTCAGCCAGGAAATTGTTCTTATTATCTCTTGGCTATTTATAGATGCATTAGGTTGGCTGGTTACCATGCTGCTCAGGCAGATCCCCACCAGCGCGAATTGGCTTGAAGGGGAAACACACTCCCCTGTTTTTGTGGGCTTTCCACTTAGCACCCACTCCCTGAGACTGGACTGAAAACCCTACCCCACTAGATGCTGATCTAATTGAATTGCTCTCCCCAACCCCTCTCCAAGGACCCCTCCCCTCTGCTCAGGATGAGGCCATCCCCCAACCCAAGAAAGAGTGTGCAGGGAAGCTTTCGCTAACAGGGGGCAGCCTAGACCCAGGCTGGAGGAAAATCGCCCTGCTGTGACTGGCATCTCAGCCTTGTTTTCTGGCAAGCAGGGTGCACTGTTCTAGATTGTGTTTCAAGATCATGTTCTATGGCTGGAGGCCACAAGCTTTGCCCCAAGTTGAGAGAGACAACACTGCACTGAGGACCCAGAGTAGACAAGAGCTGGCAGCTTCATGTGGCTGTGGTTACCCTCCAAGATCAACCCATTATTAAAGAGCAAACCAGGTTTTATCTGGAAACAAAACAGAAGAAAGCAGGCCCAGAGAGATTGTAGAGTGCATTGAATGGCAGGCCCAGTGTCCTCCCCTTCTCGGTCAGGCTCCCGCGCCTCTGTGACCTCCAGAAATCATGGAAGGCTGCAGGGCATCATGGGTTATGTAGTTTTCAGATGTACACATGCATGGACAGCTCCCTGGCTTCCCAGCCTCATTTGAGTAGGGGTCTAACTGGGTACATGGACCTGGTTAACTAGCTCAGTGACCTTGGCTCACTGCTTGCATCAGATAGAGCTATTTAGTGTTCTAACTGTTCCTACTTTTAAATGAGACCATACTACCCACCTTCCAGCTCTCAGGGCACTTAGGGGAGGGTTGTGGGCTCAGGGCCCACCATTTTCAAGTATAAATTCCAACGCCACCCAGGAAATTCCTGCTGACTTTGAACTCAGTTTTTTGGTTCTGCTAAATAGAGATACTGTCCCCTTCCTTCTAGGGTCTGGGGAGAATTAAAGGCAATGCCACTGTGGTTTTAAGGGAGATTCTGAGGAAGTAGAGTCTGATCATCTGTTTCCTGGTTCCAATCATGTCAAAATATGACTGCCTCTGGCAACCGTTCTCTAGAGGGGCCGAGTGCCTTCCTGGGATCTGAAGTCTCAGAGTCTTCATAGGTGGAATGTGAATAGACAAAGCAGAGAAACAGATACAACAAAATCAACCCTTGTACACTTGCAAAAGAACTGAGGTTCCAACAGGGAATGGGGCAGGGGGTGGAGGAGCAAATGGTGGCGAAGCCCACTGGACTATGAGGAAGAACACTTGGTGATTTGGTGGCGGGCAGGGTATGTTGACATATATCTAAGGAATGGGGAACCAACATATAGGAAGTTATTTTAATGTGGAGAATAATTGCTATAATAAACAAAAAAGAAGTCTCAGAGTCTTCACCAAGTCCAATCCCACCAAGAAGTGCACCCCCTGCCCAGCACACTGCGCTAGCAGGCACCTACCTTTCAAGGTTACCAGTGAGCCTGGGTGCAGGGCACCAGTAATGGGGAGGCACCAGGAAAGGGGTAGAGGGGAGGGAAGAGGGTCGAGCAATGATGGGGGAGCTCACTGTGGGATGACATCATAGTCCCATGGACACAAGGAATGAAAGGCTTTAGGACTAGTAGTCATCCTATAGCCACACAGCAAAGTGCCCCAACAGGTGCTTAACACAAGCAACAAAAATGTATTGTCTCACAGCTGTGGAGACCAAAAGTTAAAGCACATTGTCAGCAGGGCCATGTCCCCTCTGAAGGCTCTCAGAGACTGCTGTCTGGCCTCTTCCCGCTGCTGGTGGCGCCTGGTTTCCATTCCCATTCCTGCCTCCTTCCTCTCCTGGCCTCTTTCCTGTGCCTCTCTGTCTTCTCATGAGGACAACAGTCATTGGACTTAAGAGTCCACTCCAAATCTGATGATGTCATCTGGAGAGCCTCGACTAACTCCTATGACATAAATGATCTGCAAAGACCCTATTTCCAAATAAGGACACAGGCCGAGGCTCTGGGTGCACATTATTTTGAGGAGAGATGATTCAGTCTGCTACAGGACCCTCTAACTACATCATCCCCAACCTACAGTGTGTTTGGTCACCTCCCAGAGCCTCTCTATCACGGGGAACATGGAAGTGTCCCCCTGCACAATCCAAGCATGGTTCTGATGAGATCAGGAAGTGAGTGAATGGAAAAGTTGCAAGGATTTCACAGCTAAAGTAACAAATCATTCTGCCTGCTCCTCTTCCCCAACCCTGCCCTTCCCCCGTGGCCCACATGGCACCCCTGCTACAGACTGCGTCACTGCCTCAGGCCCCAGCACCTGCCTGTGCACCCCTCTCAGTGCTGGTGCTGACCCAGAGACTCCAGCAGACGCCAGAGGCAGAATGAATGCAACTTCCTTTCTATAGGGAGCTGCAGCCTGGTTTCTCTTGTGCTTTAGGATTTTCAGGTTGCTGGACATGCACAATGGAGAATTTTTTTAGTTCCTTTTTCCTCCTGCGGCTCAACGCCCCAGCTCTGCATGGAGACCAACATCCCTGGGTGTCCTGAGCTTGCCTCCCTCCACCCCAAGCTCTCCCGCCTCTCTCTGAGGCTGCAGCATGTCCTCTCCTCACCCTCCCTAGACATCCCAGGTGAGTGATTTGGGACCTTCTCTCCCTGCCCCCAGACCCTGCTTCGGGATGGCAAGCGTGAGAGCATCGTGAGTACCCTCTTCATCTCCCCTGGTGATGTGGAAAACGGGCAGAGGATCGTGTGCCGAGCCACCAACAAAGCCATCCCCGGAGGGAAGGAGACCTCAGTCACCATTGACATCCAGCGTGAGTACTGACGCGCTTGGCTCACGGTGGCTCCCAGTGCAGGGAGGGGAAAGGGGCGAACTGCAGTTCTCCAGAACCACAGCCCAGCCTCTCAGGCTCGTTTCCTGAGGGATGGTCGAAGCAGGTACTGCTCCGTGGACAGGCTGGGTCTGCGTTTCAGGCACCCAAAAGGCCATCTTGTCCTTGTTGTCATGTGAAGTCAAAGCATCATAGTCGAAGGTCCTTTGCAAACATGGACAAGTCATATTTCCACAGCCAGATGAATTAGAACTTCCACATCTAGAAGTATTACAGTCAGCCCCTGGCCTTGGTCGCCTAGCCAGGTGGCCCCATGACCTCCTAGAGAGGAATCCAGAGCCGACATGCAGGCATCTGGCAGCAGCAGGGCCCCGGGGTGGGGGAGTAGCAAGCTACTGAGAGGTAGCTCTGTAGAGGGTCACAGGGCCCCTCTCATGGCGGGTAGGTCAAGGACGAAAACAGTTGCTATTTAATCAGCTCATACTTTGCATGTATTAGCTCGTTTCATCTTCACAACAAAGGATGGGAGTTGGCTGTGCTTATGGTCTGTCTCTGGGAAACTGAGGCATCCAAAGCTGACTCACTTACTCAAGTCTTACAGGTTTCAAGCTTAGCTCTCCAGAGCCTGCCTGGTGTCCTCCTCCATTCGCACAGGCACACACTCAGCAAGTGTCAGCTATCGGGGGTTAACATGAACAATAAGGATGCTTTGAGCTCCGCCAGCATCACATTCCAAAAGTCACCCAGCCTCCCTAACTGGCCAGTCAGCTCCAGAGAACAAAGGCTTCCCCTAGGTGGGCAGGGACCTTCCTCTCAGAACTGGACTGGTTTGGGTTTGAAGTGCCAGGACTCAGAAGCCTTTTCTTCTCTGAAACTCCCCTCCCTGCCTGGGAGCAGCAGGCCACCTCCTGGTGGCTGGAGTCCTTGACGCTTACTGACAAAACTAGAGTTACAGGGAGCTACAGGCTGCTGGTCATTTCAGATCAGATTCATTTACACACACTTCCCAATAGCCATGGCCTATGGGTTCTGTGCTCTGCACGGCTCCAGGGATCTGGAATCCAGGATGCTGTGTCCTGGACTTTCCAGAGCCCATCTTAGAAGCCAACCCGAAGCCCCACTCAGTGTCAAGAATCCCGGCAGATACAGTTTTGATTCAGAAGGCAGGAGAAATGGTTTCGTTCCTCAGATGGGCTCGCTTTAGACATTGAAATACTGCAGACACGTTCTCAGAAAGCTTTCTCTTGATTATCTTTGTCGGCTGACAACCTCCCTGCCCACTTCAGCACCAAGAGGAAGGGTTCTTCATCCGTAGTTCAGTGACAGCCAAGGACTGCAGGGATATTGCCAGGCCTAGGAGCAGGGTAATAGGAGGGAGAAGCTCGCTCTGGGGGTCTTCTAAGCACAGGGCCAGCCTAGGAGGGATGGCCCCTAGTCCGGGCCCCAGCTCTCCACCCTCACCTGCTTCTAATGTGCAACAGCTGAGACACAAAGCATAGCCCCAACAGCAGAGAGGAAGCAAGATATTGGGGAACCAGTAGACCAGGCCCAGAAAGGCTTCACCATCCATGAACTTCCCTGGCTTAAGCTTATTGCTTCACCCTGGGGTCTCCAGTTCCTGGTCTAAATGACATCCAAGGTCTCTGCCTGCCCTAGCATTGACCATGAACCAGAGCGCTCTCCAAACACAAGCCAGCTGGGAGGCTGGGGGTGAGACAAAGGAGGGTCCCAACCTTCCTCTGCCAGACTGCCAGTTAGCCACTGCACAGCCCCGTCCCTCCATCCCGACCCCCAGGTGGCCTATGCCAGCCATGGACTCTCCACCCCAAAAAAGACAGTGCTCAGATGTGGATTTATAATGAAGCACAACTTAAACCTATCTAATATATGATGCCATGTTCCTGCCACAAGATGTAAACAAATCAGAGAAACCAGCTAGGGGCCCTCACAGCAGCAGCCTGGTCCCTGGCAGGGAGAGACCCAGAAGAAACTGCGTGTCTGCTCTAGGCCATTATCCATCACGCCAGGAGAAGCTATCCTGTCTACAAGAAAGTCATCATCATAACAACAGCCCACCATTAAAAGATGGTCTCTAAATGCACTCTAATGAGATGATCAATTTACCAGGGCCCACAGATGACAGTCTGCTTGGGAGGAGATGCCAGCCTTGCCAGGTCTCTGAGCACTTGCTGGCTTTCTTTCCAAGGACATCTCAACCACAGGAGGAGGGAGGCATCGGGAATGGGGTCCCAGTAAAGCTGAGAACCCAGGCGCCCAGCTTCCTAGAGGGGTTTCCTGGGCACCAGAGTCGTGGTGTGAATTCCGTCTACATACTGAGTGATGCTGACCTGTGCCTCAGTTTCTCATTTGTACTTGGTGGGAACAATGCTGACCTCATCCGGTGGCTGTGAGAATTGATTAGTCATTCAGGTGCTGTATCTGGCACAGGACCTGGCACTCAGAGAGCATGCAGGCCCCTGTGACCTGACATTTCCATGCACTGTCCTAGAGGTGTGGCTATCCTAACGGGAGAGGCGTGCCCTGGCCTGAAGGTGTTCGAATGTGCCTGCCAAGCAAAAGCGCTCACTCTGTCCTCCCTTCCTCCCTCTCCATTTCTTCACTTGTTCATTCAATAAGCGTCCAACTATTTACTGCGGACACCACAGGCCAGATCAGAGCTGTCTTCGCAAACCTGCTCATTTTCTCAGTCAACCAAGAAGCATCCAAACTCAGCAAAAGCACATTTGTTGTTTGTTTCCCTTGGTCTTTATATGTTACCCAACGGAAGACAAAGCCCCCAGATTGAGTAATGGGAGAGAAAGCTTAACGCCCCCAAAGTCTCACTACATCTGGACTTGGTATCCAGCTGCCAAGTTTCAAATGAATGTGCTATAAAATCACTGAGTCATGGAGTTTCTCCCTTTTCTAGCCCGCTCTTCAGTGTAATACTTCCCCTGAACGAACACACACACACACACACACACACACACACACACACACACAGGTTGCTGATGGAAACACTAACAGACTCTCAGCTGTAACATCTGTTCAATATGATCTCAGTTCCACCAGCTACATCAAAGGTGCCCGCCTGCAAGTTATGCAGCCGACATCACAAGTGGGATTAAAATCATGTTTAATAGTTGGATATGACATAAACTATTTATACCTCTGAAGCCTGGTAGATCCCTGAAAATTCATATTCTACTCATCCAGGGGAGAGGGGTGGAGAGAGGGCCAGGCTCCCCTGGGCCTGGGCGGAAGTGCAGACACAGAACCGAACCGGCAGCAGCGGAAACCTCCGCAGGGCAGCTCTCCTGAGGCCCATCAGGAGAGCCAGGCACCCGGGATACTGCAGAGGTAGGAAAGCTACCGGAGCAGGGTGCCTGGGGGACACCCGGAATGGCAGGTATGTGACGGGGAGGAGTCAGGCAGCAGGAACGGTCCCCCAACAGATACGCCCCATCTCCCTGCTTCCAAAGACTCGCCACTTTATAAAGGACGCTAGGTGGGGAGCTACTGGAGCTACTCCCCAAGTTCTGTGACAGGTTTCTACAGTCCATCGAACCTGCACTACCATACCTTCCAATAAGAATGGAACAAGGTGTCCCTCCACCTCCCAGGAGTGAACGTCATAGGCAGGGACATGAGCCTGCCACATATGTGGCTCCAGATGGCCAAGATCAGATTCCTGCCCCTCGGGACATGCACCTCCAACTCACAGTGGGATGCCAGCTCCTCCCAAGTTGCCACGTCTCATAGGGTGCACCATCAGAGGCAGAGGGTCCCACTTAGCTGGCCAGCCCTGGTGGGAAGAGGCCTGGGACTGCTAACTGGACTGGTGGTCCTCTGCTGGGGCCAGGGGGCAGGGGGGTGGCAGCTGACAGGCAGTAGCTGGGAGAGGCTGCAGGGTTCCCAGGCCATAGCTCTTCCAAAGGAAGACCTCATTTTTCTGGCCACTTGAATTATACTTTACGAACCAAGATCTAGACCACTAGATACCAGTCCCCTCCACGAAAAGGCAGGCCAGCTCCAATGGCATGTACTCCCAGGACTGAAGTCCCCACTCAAACTAGGGAACAATATGGGAGAACAAGTAACCCTGTAGTCGGCCACCTGCTGCTCAGGAACCACTTTCCTGCCAGGTCGCCATGTCTGCCTGCAGATCCCAGCGCTGCTGTGGGTGCCCTCCCAGGCCAGCCTTGGCTCAGCTCCAAGGAGGGCCAAGTAGGCAAACGACCCCAGTCTATAGCACTAGGGTCTCCTCACGGGGGACTGTGCGCCCATGTGACACTCAGAGGACCCCCGTGTCATGGGCCAGGGCCTGGCAGCCCAGAGCCTTGCCGCCCTCAGAATGCCCTTCACAGGCACCAGACGGGCCAACGTTCTTTTCAGTGTTTCTCACAAACTGGCTTCTTTACTTCTTTTTCTGAAAACGGGTTGAACTAGAGTCCCCGTGACCCTCACAGTGGGCTCTGCGTTAGGCGAGGACTGGCTAGAAAAGGCAGCCCGGGCCCTGGTGAGGCCACAGGAGCAAGCTGCTCTCTAACTCAGCCAGAGTGTCAGACCTGCAGGTCTGACAGGGAGGATGGCCCCTGGGACATGGTGACCTGGGAGCCGACGGCCACACCCAGGAACCCTAATAGTTCCCTGCTTTTGGACAGGGCCCGAGCCAGATTCTCCCCAGTCAGGAGATGGTCCCTCTCCCTCTGTAGAGTCCTCCCTTCCTTCTTTCAGGTGCGTGGCATCTGTTTCTCCCTCTTTTTTATACTTCCTTACTTGATTTGGTCTTTCTTGCCACAGCTCTGTCGTTTTCTATCTTGTTCTCCCTTAATCTTTGGCTTTTAACCTAAAATCTGATTAAGTGTCTCTGTAGATTCAGTCTCCTTATCTCTCTGTCTCTGTCTCTTCCTCTTATTCCTCCTGGGCATCTACCTCCTTCCCTCTATTTCCCCCTTCCCCCTC
>RJWH01007509.1:0-39653 GCA_004363575.1 Solenodon paradoxus | reverse complement strand
GCTAGAAATCAAAGACCAACCTGGAAGGGGAATTTCCGCTGCCTCCCTGCCCCTGCCTCCCTCCCCCATTGGCACCATAATGCTTATCTTGCCCTGAATTCTGCTGCCTTCCCTGCCATGGATCATCTTTATACTCTCTCAAGCCAAAGCTAAATAAATCAGAGAAAACCTGACACCTCGGGATGAGGAGTGAATGCAACCACTGCTGGGGGAAGAGATGGACAGTACTACCCACATGGCTGGCAGCTGCCATCAGCTGCCCTAGGGAAAAAGACATGATTTGATCCAGAATTTGGCTAGAGCTCCTCATGCCAGGTCACGAGGATACAGGCTTAGGGTAGGGACTGTAGCAAGCAGAGTGCAGAGACCAGAGGGCAATGGCCTCAAAGTAGAACAAGGTCATTTGCTAGAACCATCCTATCCAGATGTATCCACTTCACCCTCCTCCCTCCCCATGGTTGTTCAAAAGATTTTATGTGTAGAACTCATATAATGACACAGCTTACCTGGAAGATGTCCAAGTGTGCTCTTACTTCATACTTTTGCAAGCTTCCCACCCTCTGATGACCCTCCAGTGATTGGCTATGAGAAATTTCAACTTTTTTTTACTAAGCTGGGCTACACTGGGACACTCTCAGGGACAAAAATCTCCAATTTCCACCTTCCAATGATGTCTACTTCATACTAGCATTTATTTGTTTGTCTGTATGTTTATTTTAAAGGGGAAGGCAGGCAGACAGGGATGAAGTCAGACAGGCAGCATGTAGGAAGAAAGAAAGAGGAGGAAGAAATATTTCATTAATTTAGTTTTTCATTTTAGTTGTTTCCCTTAGTCATGGGCCATGAAGCCAGGTCCTTGGGCTGTATGTGGACTGGTTGTTAGACAAGGGCTTAACAACTGGGCCATCAGGTTGTATACAGACTAGCTTTTAAGAAGTGCCCTAAAATACATTACCAGCATCCTACTCTAATAAGGGTTAGATTTCCTCCAGTTGTGGTATATAAATTATACAAAACATTCAATATATTTAAGAACCTGATCATTTAAATGAATCTGAGACAGTGGGTCACAATGCTGAAGAACAATGGACCCTATAACCATACTATCTGCATGGAATCCCACCTCTACCCCTTGCTATAAAAATCTGGGCAGAAGACTTAACTTTTCAGTGCCTCAGTTTTTTCATGTAGAATGTAGAAATTATTAAATGCTCAACTAGTTAGGGTTGAAAATTCAACACATTAAGACATGTAAAGCAATCTGGGAAATGTTCAATATATATTACCTAACTGTGATTTCAAAGCTTTGAGAGTGAACATTCATCTGCCTGTTTGGCTAATCTACAACTTGCAATGCAAGCATACAGGAAACACTCAACAAAGGAAACCTTCATTAGGACACAGAGATAACATCTATAATAAGAGCTCCTGTCAATCTATTAGAAAGATGAATTCACTTTTACTTTTTTTTTGGTTTTGTGATATTGAAGCCCCCTAGAAATCATTTCATGAAACCCTTTCAGGTAAGAAAACAGAGGCCTAAAGAAGAAAGCATTTTCCTAAGATTCTGTGATAAATCTGTTGCCAAGTCAAGAGAAGAACACTAGAGACCCTTTTCCAAGTCCACAGCTTTTCTTTGATTAACTGATTAATTTATCTTGATTTAAATATGTGATCTTTCAGATTAGAATCTCAGAATTTGACTTTGGAAGAGACACAACTCTCTTTAACTTTAAAATGTCTCCTAACAGGTTACTCTCTGCCAATGCTAATAATATTAACTACCACCCTCTATATGTGTGGTTTCCATGGCTTACAAAGAAGTAGTGTATCTCCCATTCTGTTTTATTCTTGCAAACCTCCTCACCAAATTCACAGGGAAACAGATCTAGGGAGAGGAAGTGGTTTGTTCAAGGTAATTGAACCGGTCACATGAACTCTTCTATGTTTACAGTTTTGTCCTCATGACCCTGTCAAGAGGCAGATAGATAATTTTAGTAGCAGGAAATCTGAGACATGAGACTAGCAGTCTTTTGGTGAGACCTGAAAATATAAACCTGGGGTCCAGGTCTGAAAACCCAACTTAAAATTGCCTGGGACTAACTTATTTTAAACAGTGACCAATTCTGATTCCAGAAGCAGGAAAATAAAATTAAAGGCCTCAGCCTGGCTTTTCTGAGTCAAGCCCCAACCTGCCTTACCAGCCATGTCTCTCTTTAGACCCTCATGCTTAAACTGTACAGGCTGACTCACTAGGCCCAAAACATAGTATACACGTTTTTGACTCCTGGCCTTTGTTCTGACTCAAATATTTTCTCTTTCCCTCCATTCTATGAAATCTGACTTAACTGATTCAATGTTCACCTCCTTTGGTAAGTCTTTCCTGTATCCTTGGGGCAGTCTTTGTCTTTGGTTCTCACGTTGCCTATATGCGTCCATCTATCTGAGCAAGTATCCAACAGTGTTTTAGTGTTCTACTTCACCACTAGGCTGTGAGCTCAAGGAAGGGGACTGAATTTCAGTTAGCCATGATCTGTGTTTCCAGTGTCTACTCTGGCCCTGGCACAGAGGAGAAACTTGCTCATTAAGTATTTCTACAGTCTCCATCTTTCTGCCCTAAGTGAGGTGAATGTGGGGACAAACACCCCTGAGTAGGGAATTAACTTGGTCCAAAAGTAGGAAATTTCTCAACTTTGAATGAGGCAAAATAGAATAGACAAAAGAATAAAATACCTTCTAAGGTACAATTAACTGCTTGGAGAAAACGGGTTGACTCAGTATCAGAGACAACCAAGAACTAACCTGAAAGTCCTAAAATGGAGTTATCTATAGGTAGGAAAAGTATAGTGTAGCTTCCTGAGATCCACAGATCCTGATCATTCTCCCAAAGTACAGGGTCTATAGGAGAATCCCATTAAAGGCAGTTTCAAAACAGTCCATTTAACAAAATCACAAATGGAGTCTTCTATTGGCAATTCTTGTACTGTGTGAATGTGAATGCATTTGTGAGGACTTAGGGTATGGATTCATTCTTAAAGGCCAGGTACCTGTATGGATATCTATAAAACCTTCTGTGGCAGGAGCCTATGATCTACTTTCTTCTTAGACACTGCCCTGGCCCACAATCTCCTCACTCACTGCAGTTTAGTCTTAGGAGTGGTTTTCCACAGATCTTATAGTCACTCAGGAAGGATTTTAGGTGGTAAAGCTTGTTGAGGCTACTGGAAAAAAACAGAATAATAAAATTTCAGGCAGAACATGAAAGTCCTGAAATATCTCCCAAGAGTTTTGGTTCCTGTCCACTCACCCCTCTTCAGACAGCACTCTGAAGGAAGTAGTCTTGGGAATTCAATTTCCATTTTAGTGAAGAGACTATTGGAGCCCAGAGAAACGAAAAAGCTTATTCAAGGTGCTACAGCAAAGCAGCCCTACTTTATATACCAGCGGAGAGGTAAGAGATATAATTTCTATCATCCAGTTCCTTCAAAAGTGGTCTAGACTAAGTTAGAGACTTCTAAAGGTGCTGGGGAACTTCCCATTGGGGCAGTGCCCCCAAAAGACAGGTCAGAATGAATAATACATAGGCAGGTAAATATTAGATATAGATAACACTTTTTGCCCAATTCTCCCATACCCTTTAATGTAAACTTTAAGTGGCCATCTATGCAAAGAAAACTTTTCAGAGTTCGAAGAATGAATTTGAATTTGTGTAATTCCTATCTTTTTTCTTTTGTCTCACCTACCTGGTCTCCTAGGGATTTTTTCTTCCATCGCTAATTATCCAACTCACAGTTTTCTTGCATTAAGACCCCCAAAACAAGGTCCAGTGGGTGGCATCAAAGAAGGAGCCTGGAGGCATTGGTTAGTTCCCTGGGAAGGCTGAGGAAACACCCTTGGTAAGAGGGGGGGCTGTGTGTGCTCTGTTGAAATATCAGCTGTTGTAGTTGCCAAAGAAGTTCCTGAGCCACACAGAGCCTTTCTCTTCGGGCCAACCATGTGTTCATCTTGCCCCAAAGGTCAGAACTAATATTAACAAGCCACTGCAGAATGGGGAAATTAAAACCAGCAATAGGGTCAGGCAAGATCTGGATTTCCTTGGGGCTGAGTTTCAGATTGGTCTTCAGTATAAACGAACATGATCCTTACTGGAAAGTGATTTGGTAATATGAAGCAAGAGCAATAGAAATGTTCGTTTTCTTTGTCCTAGTTATCCCCCTCCTGGGACTCAATTCTGAGCTGCTAAAACACCAAAACATGAGAAAACTCAAAGAACCAAAATTTATATTTTAATTGCAGAGTTATTTTCTGATGGTGACAACTGAAAGGTAACTTTAAGTCCTCCTGGAGGAAAAGAAATTCATTGTCTTTTCTGCAGACATTAAAGATGATAGTTCTAAGGATATGGAATTCTGGGAGAGGAATGTAATTTGGGTGAGAAGCCTATAGATGCAAAGTTATATTTTTGCCTGGACAATGGGAGAAGTCTATTACGTCTATTTTTTGTTCTGAAAAACAAGAGTCATTAACCTATTGACGTTCCTACTCTTGTCTTTTGTTTATTCAGTCATTCAACAAATATTTATTAACTCTCAGTATATGCTGTGTCCTGTATTGGGGAAGGGGCTAACAAGGTGAATCACTCAGACATGGTCATTGCTCTAATATTGCTGGCAATTTAATGGCAAAAATAGCTATCAATAGAGGCTGCACTTTGTTAGAAATACTGTTAGAGAATGTACCATATCATGTGTTGTGGGGGCTGAGAAAAATATTTAATTGGGGAGGTGTATGGTTAAGAAGACTGTACTCAGGAAAGTATCCCCAGAGCTGATTAAGATAGGGTTTGCACAAAAACCAAAGAGAGGAGGTTTGAAATTCTGGCTCTACCATTCTTGTGTGAGTGGGGCAAATTCAGTAATTCTCTTAGCCTTAAAGTCCCTTACACGATGGAGAATAAAATAATGCATATAGGAGCCATGGGCTACATTTGGAGACAGTGCTGCTCTGGGGTTTTGGTAGTCCACTTATATTCTCTGGGCCTCGATTTTAGTCTTCTGAGTAAAGGAGTCAACAGAAAGTCTGTGTTGGGCATGTCCTTAAGGATGCTATAATGACCCCAAAATATTGTCTATGGGGCTAATGGCTACAGGAAGGGAACAGACAGCCGCCTCCTCTCCGCCCCGCCTGCCCAACAAGGCCAGAGGCCCTTTCCTAAATCTCCTTCCACTAGAACGCTCCGTTTGGTTCCCTCCTCCAGCCCTAAATTCCCTTGGCGCGTCCCCCCTCCCTCCCTGGCAAGCAGTTACATCAGCAACAGCCAGAACGGAAGCCTTTGGCTCACTGATGCGCAGCTAGCGGGTGGAGGGGAAAGGGACCGCAATGCAGACAGAGGTTGATTCAGTCGCCGCGGGGATCCACTGCGGGGATCCACTGCGGGGCGTGGGGGGGAAAGAGGGGGGGGGGAGAAATCCCGTTTGTAAGTAACCGGAAGCGCCAAGGGGACTTCTGCACAGACCACAAGCGAATCAGGTCTCAGAAATGGACAGTGCAACGGGAGGAGCCTGAACGTACCCTCTCGCCTTTCATTCCTCCTATCAGCCCGCTACGTCCCTTTCAGCTTCCGCTCCTCTCGCCAATGAGAACTGAATAATTTGATGACCCGCCCCAAGGGCGTCCGACCCTTGCGTGAACCTTGGGATCACGCCTGCGCTAACACGTACGTAACATCCGGCTTTGTGGGACTTGGGCGTGTCCAGCCCTTCGCTGGCGCCTAACTTTGGCGCCAGGCTGGTAGGCCTTGTGATTCGCTGTCAGGATGTTGCGCTTGGTGAGCTGGAACATCAATGGGATCCGGAGAAACTCTCAAGGGATGGTACACAAGGAGCCCAACAACTCTACCACCATGGCGCGCATTTTGGATAAGCTGGATGCCGACATTGTCTGTCTCCAAGAGACCAAAGTGACCAGTAAGCGCTCAATAGCCAGGACACCACCATATTTCCCTTTCCCGCTTTTGACCCTTCTTCTTTTCATTTCGGTTTTCCATTTCTCTATCCTTAGACTCACTTCTGAATCTTAATCCCCTTCCCCATGTCCCTTATTTCTCGCTGTATATGCATCTAATTTCCACTTCATTTCCTATCCTCTGCAAAAATCATAATTCTCTCCCCCTTGCAACCTCCATTCTCAGTCAGATCCTCTAATTCCTATTTACTCTCCTGCCCCAGCTGGTCCTCTACATTGCCTGGCCCCACTGCCATCTCCCACTCACAAGTCAGGCCCCTCAGTTCCCCTTTCTTCCTCCCTCTCAGATAATCTGATTCTCACGCCATTTTATCCTCAGACCAGACTCCCTAATTTCCTCCTTTTTATTTCCATGTCAAACCCCCAGTTTCCCTAATATCTACTTCATTTCTCCTGCACAGCTCAGAACTTCTTATTGCTACCTCAGTTTCCACCCCGAACTTAGATCCCCTAATTACTCCCCACCACCTGTCTCCCACTTCCAGCTCAATTTCCTGATTCCTTTCCTCTCCCAACCATCCCTCTTGGAGTCCTCATAACAACTATTCCCTCCATCTTCAGTTCAGATCCTCTAATTCCCTCTCCTATTTCCTACACCCAGCTCAGATTCCCAGTTCCCACTTTTATAACCCGTGTCCCATCTGCAGCTGCCTCCCATCACTAGTGACCTAGCCTCCTCCCACCTAATTTTCCATCTCTCATTCCATAGTCTCCTCTCCTAATTCTGATGTCAATTCCCTCTCTTGTCCCCACCTTTCTAGCGCCTCATCTAATCACAGATACTTCGTTTTGTCTCCCAACTCTGATGTGTGCAAGGGATTAGCTTACAACAGTATTTACAGGTCTTTGTGTGTCCTGGGTTCTAACTTAACTCTGATATAACCCTGTGTCTTTTTTTTTCCAGGGGATGTGCTGACAGAGCCCTTGGCTATCATTGAGGGCTATAATTCGTATTTCAGCTTCAGCCGAAATCGTAGTGGCTATTCCGGTAAATGGGACTTTCTGGGAATAAGTTAGTGATGGAGGCAGGTAGGGGAAAATTTTCCAATATTTGGTGAGTGGATAATAAGAAACAGGCTTTTCATTTACAGAGCTAAAGCCATATAAAATTGTGTGAAGGATAGTTTTATGCATACATTTGCCCTAATGAATCTCAGAAACACAATAGTGGTGGAAAATTATGAGCTTTGGAGCTAGACTGCCTAGATTTGAATCCTAGCTCACTTCCTAGCCATGTACCCTCTGGAGAATTAATTTTTTTAAGGAGAGGGAGAAGCATTTTTAAGGAAGGAAGCAAGGGGATAAGGAAGAAACCCCCTCCATTCCCCTTTTCGTTCCTCCCTCCCTACCTTTGTTGTTCCTTTGGGTCCTGGGTTTGAGACCAGAGTTCTTGGACTTTACATGATCTAGGCCACAACTTCTGGCTTAGTGCCAGAGCACCCATGGAAATTACTTAACCGCTCTATGCCTCAGATTCTCCAGCTGGAACATGGGAATAATGCCTACTATCTAGTTTTATTACAAGATTAAGTAAATTAATCCATGTGATAATATTAGCTGACATTTTTTGAGCATTTACCATGTATCTATGTTAAACACGTAGAATATTAGCTGTTATATTCTGGATTTGTTTGATAAAGGAACTGAGACTTAGAGTAGATATGCCCCAGGCTCACAGAGGCCATCTATGGCCCTTGAGTTGCTAGTCATCAGTAGAACCACACCTGCTAAAGATGATTCAGGTGACCTGTATTGGGGCAACAGATTTTT
Source organism: Solenodon paradoxus (assembly GCA_004363575.1). NCBI lineage: Eukaryota > Metazoa > Chordata > Mammalia > Eulipotyphla > Solenodontidae > Solenodon > Solenodon paradoxus. Next base: position 31,859 of record RJWH01007509.1, on the reverse strand, counting down.
GGCTTCCAGACTTGCTCAGAGTACCCCGTTTGTCTCTAGGTGTAGCCACCTTCTGTAAGAACAGCACTACTCCAGTGGCTGCTGAAGAAGGTCTGAGTGGTCTGCTAGCCACTCAGAATGGAAACGTGGGTTGCTATGGAAACATGGATGAATTTACCCTAGAGGAGCTTCGGGCTCTGGATAGTGAAGGCCGGGCCCTCCTCACACAGCACAAGATCTGGTAATACCCCCACCTGTCTCTGAGCATTGCTGGTTTTACTTTGTGTGATGATTTTGAAGTTTTTTTTTCCAACATGCATTCACTAAGGTAAAATCCCTAAACTTGTCTTTCCTGGATTCTAGTCCAGACTGGGCTACTCACTCTGTGACCCTGAGAAAATTTTCCTCTTCGAACCCTGAGTTTCCCATCTTTATGGGGGGGGGGGTGGGTGGCCTGGAGGTTCAGCTGTCTTATTATTATGGTAGTTCCATCACCTGGTTTACCTGGGTGTCATCCTAGATGCCCCTTGCCCTGCTCATCTGTAGTGAGTGCCCATGCCAGCTCATTCTTGTCTCCGCTTTAGCCCCTTCACTTTTGTCTCACCACCATCATTAAATGAAATTCACATGGTATGGGGAAGAGAGAAGAGGCTTGACAATGACCCCTTTTTCTCGGGGCGGGGGGGTTTCTTCTCCCCAGCACGTGGGAAGGGAAGGAGAAGACCTTGACCTTAATCAATGTGTACTGCCCCCACGTGGACTCTGGGAAACCTGAGCGGTTGGCCTTTAAGATGCGTTTTTATCGTTTGCTACAGATCCGAGCAGAAGCACTCCTGGCAGCTGGCAGGTACTGTAAGCCTGGGCAGCAAGGCTTCCTTGAACTTCTCCTGGGTACACAACCTTGTGTCATGTTCCATTAGAAAGGATATGGGATCTTATCTTTTTAGTTCCTTCACAGTCTAGTTGTAGACACCAACATGCCTCTCAGAATAGGTCCTGTTCTCTAAGAGCTGTGAGGACTAAGTAAAGAGATACAAATATGGGTTTTATATTTAGATACTTCTCAGTACCTATTCTGACTCCTCCTTTTACTTACTATCATCCTGAAGCTAGCCCTGCCTCTATCTTCTCTTTTGTTAAATAAGCGTATGAATCCTTATTTCACAGTTTTAAGGATGAAATGAGATGAGAAATGTAAAATACAGTACAGCAAGTAAGTTTTGTTTCAAGGATGAACAGAAAGTGAGGGTGGGTTAGAGTAATCACGCAAGTCTTCCTGAAGGAAATGATACTGAGCTCAACTTTGAAGGACCACAAAGATGCCATTAAGTAGAGATCAGCGAGACGGTCATGTCAACCAGGAAACAGTCACAATTGGGATTCTGAATTGGGTTGGTCAGGTGTAAAAGGCAGCGAGGTTATCATAAAATTGGACAGGGAGGCTGTTATATGTTGTTGATTCTCAACCTGGCCTTAAATGGTAGGTGACCTATCTCAGCTTTGGGGTTAAGGAGAAAGTAGGGACTACTGCTTCCCTTTCTTGAATGTCCATCTGACAATCCCTCATAATGTTTTTCAGCCATGTAATCATTCTGGGTGACCTGAATACAGCTCACTGCCCCATTGACCACTGGAATGCAGTTAACCTGGTAAGGCTCCTTCTAGGCCACTGGCCTCACTCTTTGATTCTTTTCAGCCAGCCACCCAATGCTCGTTTTGTCTTGTTTGGCAGCTTCTCTCTTGGAATAGCAGAACTTAGCTTGAAATATTCCAAAGCACTGTGGATTGTTTATCAATAGATATCACTCTACCCTTGACCTGGGAACTTAATTGCCAGTCAGATCCAGCTTTTGGCCTCAGTGTCATGTTGGTGACATATGACCAGCCAGCTGTAGAATGATGTCTTCAGGTCTGAGACAGACATGACAGCTCAAAAGGCTAAGGAAACCCAGATATGGGTTCCTAGATCAGTCTGGACATCAGGGGAAGCATCTGAAAAGTCTGAATATTAAAAGATGAGTAGAAAAAAGCTTTAGAATGTGAGGAGCAAAGTATTATAGCATGAGCAAAGGCTGCAAGGTGACTATTGCTTGTTGTGCATGGGGAACAAGTCTCATTTTTGTTAGGGGGTGACATGGCAAGAGTGGTGATTGACCGGAGATGGCTTAGGAGTCCTTTGGGAACCAGATTTTGAGAACCTTGAGCTCCACATTGCCATTATCATTTCCATAGTATACTATGTTTCCTGCTTATGAAACTTGCATATATTTTTGTTACCTTTCTGATGCAGAGAAAACATTTAGATCTGGAATTCGAAGTTCTTTCTGGTCTGTGTGTAGTCTGTATTTCCATCCTTAGTACTCCTACATACTCCATCTATTCTAGCCTGGTTTCCTCTCTGCCCACTTGCGAAAGCTTTTCTCATTTTTATTTTTCTCAGTGCCTTACTGAACTGTTGGGCATCGCCATCCTTCTGTCTTTTTGTCTTGTGTCACCCTCTCATCTCTGAGACCCTCTAGGCCAGCGATTCTCAACAAGAATTTTTTATAAATATCCCTATTTTGGTACCACTCAAGACCAGAATGTTTTGGATATAGAACCGGGGTAACAGTATGTTTTTAAAGCTCCCAGGCTAGTTTTAATGCGCAAGTCAATTCTCGACTTGCTTCATATGAGAAGAAAGTCAGTAATTTATGCTGGCACAGTTCAGCTCAACCCTGAATTTGACTTGAAGAGAGAGCTATCGGAAGAGTCCTTGATTAGTTTGCAGGTAATATACATAAATAAAAATATGGCTTTCAGCTGGGAAAATGAGCAGAAAATGATATAATCAGATAATGGTGGTATGGTGATAAAGGGAGTATTCCTTGTCAGACTCAGTCTGTTCTTTTTGCTTCCCATATGTCTTATACCTTTATGCCTTTTCCACTTAGTTCAGAACTATTCTAGATCTCTCGTGCACCTCTTATATTCTTCTGCTTTCCAGGAAAAGAGAACTAATAGTACCAGGTCACGTGCTAAACACAGTCTTTACAAAATAGCAGACTGTATCTACTTCCCGAAAAACTGGCTCTTACAGTCTTCTCATTTTTCCAAATGGCACCATCGTTTCCTCAGTTTTTCCAACCAGAAACCTGGAAATTGTGCTAATATTGTCCTTTTTTATCCCCTTCCCACATTTAGTCAGCAAGTACTGTTGATTCTAGTGGCCAGTCATGTTAATTTCATTTTTCTCTGTCTTGTCTGGTGCCACGCTAGTCTAAGCAGTTATCATCTCCAATAGTCATCCGTTGTATTTTGTGCCTCAGTCTGATATCTCCTAAAGTCTTGTGTATACTGCCCCTTCCCTCTACATGCCTACCACAAAGAATATTTTCTCAATTTATTTTGTTTTTTTATTAATCGTTTTATTATTGACATTGCTGTATGTTTTTAAAATATTTATTGAGGTCATTTTGATTTAGAAAATAATGCAAGTTATGACACGCCCTAGTGGAGCAGTGGTTTGATCAGCTGTCTGTCATGTCCCAGGCCACATAGAACAGCCACGATGTTCAACTAAATAAAAATAAAATTGCTTCTTCTTTCTCTCTCTTCTGTCTACTTGCCTGCTTCTCTTCATTGCTGCCTGCACCTTTCCTTTTTTTTAAAGGAAAGGTACAGGCAGGAATGAAGGTGAATAAACGAGCAGGCAGGAAGAGAGAGGAAGAGGAACAGCTCTCTTTATTTTTTTATTTAGTTGTTGACATTGGTTGTTTCCCCTAGTCCTGGGTCTTGAACCCCGAACCCTGGGATGTATGTGGGACTGCTCCCAGGTGTACTAGACTACTAGGCCACCAGGGCACTCCCTGCACCTTTTCTTCAACAAAAAAAGAATAGTACAAATCTATATGTGCAGGTTGATTCACCATTTGCTAATACGTGACAGCATGCCATGCCCACCCACAAATTAACGAGCAGCCCTCACCACTGCCCATTGGACCCCCACCACCTTTTATTCCTGCCTCCTGCGCCCTTCCTCACTTGATACCTCAGTTCTTTTGTCAGTGTCCAGGGGCTGGTTTTTATTTTTTCTGTTCTTTTGCTTTGTTTCTTCATATTTCACATATGAGTGAGATCATCTAGTATTTGTCTTTCTCCTTCTGACTTATTTCACTTAGCATAATCATTTCTTGTTCCATCCATGCTTTTTTGGGGGGCTGTGTATCATTCCATTGTGTATAAATATAGCATCTTTATCCATTCATCTGATGATGGGCACTTAGGTAGTTTCTAATTTATGGCCGTTTTAAACTCTGCTGCTAATTTATGGCTGTTATAAACACTGCTACATTAAAAATGAGGGTGCATGTATCTCTGAAAATTAGTGTTTTTGTGGTTTTGGGTTAAATACCCAGAAGTGGAATGATGGGATCATGTGGGATTCCCATTCTCATGTTTTTTTAATACTCTCCATACTGCTTTCCATAAAGGTTGCACCAAGTTGCACTCCCACCAGTAGTGCAAAAGGGTTCCCTTTGCATCTTTGACAGTATTTTTTTGTTTATAGACTTTTGCATAATAGCCAAACTCACAGGTATAAGGTGATACCTCATTTTTTATTTACAATTCTCTAATAACAAGAGAGGAAGAACATGTTTTCATGTGCCTGTTGGTTATTTCTATGCTTTCTTTGAAGAAATGTCTGTCCAATTTTCTCTTTTTCATTGGGTTGTTTTTCTGTTGTTGGATTTTATGAATTCTTTGTGTATTTTGGATATTAAGCCTTTGTCCGATGTATGGTATACAAATATCTTTCCCTTGCAAATGGTGTTGTGTGCCCAAAGTCCTCTCTAATGCCAATGTTACGAAACATATGGCTTACGTTTTCTTCTAAGAGTTTTATGGTTTTCAGTCTTAAATTCAAGTCTCTTATCCATTTTGAATTACTTTTTGTATATGTGTATGATGTTAGAGAGTGTTCGTCATTCTTTTACCTGGGACTGTCCAATTTTCTCAACACCATTTATTGAAAAGACTTTCCTTTCTTTATCATTTGCTCTTGGCTACTTTGTCATAAATTAACTGATCATATATGTATGAGTATTTTCTCGTGATTCAATTCTATTCTACTGATCTGTGTCTCTTTTTACCATACAATTTTGATCATTATTGTAGCTCAATATCTGGGAATGTGATGCCTCCACTTTTCTTTTTGCTCATGATTGCTTTGGCTATTTGGGATCTTTTGAGATTCCACTGGCACTTTTCAAGGAAATGGAATTTTGACTGGGATTTCATTAAATAGAGACTGCTTTTGGTAAGATAATCATTATAACAAATTCTTCTCAACCATAAGTATGGAATATCTTTCCATCTGTTTGTATCTTCCCCTATTTATTTTAACAGTGTCTTAAGAGTTTTCATTATACAGATCTTTCTACTCCTTCGTTACGTATATTCTAAGGTAGTTAATTCTTTCTATTGTAAATGAGATAGTTTTCTTGATTTCATTCTCTTCTATCATATTTTTCATATATAAAAATGCAACAGATTTTTGTATATTAATTTTGTAGCCTTCCACTTTACTGTAGTCATTAATTCCAGTAGGTTTTTTAATGGAGTTGTTAGGGTTTTCTATATATATTATCATGTCACCTACAAATAGTGGTAATTTTACTTTTTTCCAATTTGTTTGCTTTTTTTCTGCTTTTTCTTAGCTTCTCTGGCTAGAATCTCCAGTATGATATTAAAGAACAGTGGTGAGAGTGGACAGCTTTGTCTTATTTATCATGTTAGATCATGATTATTTCCTTCCTTCTATTAAGTTTTGACTTCATTGGTTCTTTTACTAGTTGCTTTAGATGAATTGTTAGATAATTTACTTATGATTTTTTTCTTTGTTGATGTATCCCAGGATGCTATAAACTTCCTTTTTTAAGTACTGTTTCTTGTGTATCCCACAAGTTCATACCAAAAGTTAACCTGACTTCATTATTATTTCTTTCCAAGTTCTTTTTAATTTCCTTTGATTTCTTCTTCTCCTCAAAAGTCATCCAGAAGCATGTTGTATATATAGCTTTAAGATATTCTGGAAGTATCCAGCTTTTTATGATGTGGTTTATTTCTAGATTTTTGCTTTTGTAATTGGTATTATTTAATCTTTGTAAATTTCTTGAGACTTGTTCTGTTTTCCAATATATGGTCTAGTCTTGAGACTGTTCCATGAGCACTTGATAAAAATTTGAATTCTACATTTGGATGAAGTGTTCAGCATATGCCTATTAAATCCATCTGTTCTTATTTGTAATTTAAGACTGTTGTTTCCCTGTTAATTTCTGTGAACTGTGGGGTGTTGAAGTCTCCTACTACTATTGTATTTCTGTTGATGTCTGTCTTTAGTTCTATTAATAATAATTATGTATTTTGATGCACCTTCATTTGGCGCCTACATATTAAGAGGTCTTCCTGTTGAACTTACTCCTTAATCATTATGTGATGTCCATCCCTGTCTTTTGTTATCTTCTTTAGTTGAAAGTCAATTTTATATGATCTAAATATGACTACCTGATTTTTGTAGGTTAGCCATTTGATTGTATGATTGTTTTCCAGCCACTGACTTTGAGCCTATGTTTATCTTTTGATGAGTAGATGACTTTCCTGTATGCAGCACAAAATTGGGTTATCTTTTTTAATACATTCTTCTACCCTGTTACTTTTGATTGGTGAGTTCAGTTCCTTAACATTTATGGTGGTTACTGATATGTAATTGTTTATTGCCATTTTGATAATTGTTTTCTGGGTATCTTTTCAGACACCTTTGTTCTCTTAGTTTCTTATTAGATGCTTTGAAGCATTTATGTTCTTCCTATTTTCATTTTCTTGTTTTTTTTCTATTGATGTTTTAAGTTTACTCTGTAGTTTACTTAAAAGTTTCGTTTTATAACTTGAAAGCAAGTTAGTCTTGAGTTCATTATAATAGTTCACATTTTTACTCTGCTCACATTTTATTTTTTTGATGTCTTACTGCTTCTAAGTGGAGCTTCTTTTCATTTTATAGAACTTCTTTCAGCATTTCTTGTAAGGCTAGTTTTGTAGTGATCAATTCCTTTACCTTTTGTTTGTCCGTAAAGCTCTTTATCATTCCTTCATTTCTAAGTGTAAATCTAGCAGGGTAGGGTATCCTTGGTTGGAAATCCTTTTCTTGTGTCATTTTCAATATATCACGCCATTCCCTTCTGATCTGTAAAGTTTCAGCTGAGAAATCTGCAGACAGACTTACGGGGGCTCCTTTGTATGTAACCTTTTTAAAGCTTCTTTTAAGATTCTCTCTTTATCTTGTCTTTTTAACAATTTTAATGACAACATTTCTTGCTATAGGTCCATTTAAGTTTTTATTTGGGAACTCTTTGAGCTTCCTGGACCTGGATTTCTGTTTCTTTAATTAGGTTTGGGAAATTCTCAGCTATTATTTCTTCAAATAGGATTTCTTTCCCTTTTAATCTCGCTTCTTCTGGGACCCCTTTGATGCAAATGTTCTTCCTCTTGATGGTATCACATAAATCTCATATGCTGTTTTAATTTCTTTTTCTTTTTCCTGGTCTGCTTGGGTTCTTTCCACTGCCTTATCCTCTAGCTTGCTGATTTTGTCTGAGGTTTCTTCCAGCCTACTATTGAACCCCGCTCTAGTGTGTTCTTTAGCTCAAATATTGTGGTTTTTAGTTCCATGAATTCTGTTAGGAATTGCCTTATGTTTTCTCTTTTGTTGTATTTTCTTTTTTTCCTCATTGTTTCCCGGATTTTAATGAATATCATTAAAACTGTTGCTTTAAAGTCTTCATCAGGTAGTTTCTTTAAGTCTTTTGCATTCAGGTTTTTCCCTGGCATTTTGATTTGTTCCTTCATTTTTTATATATCTCTGTCTCTTTGACTTGCTTGACATTTTGTGTATTTCTATAGTTTGCACCTCCCTGGTTCGAAGGCCTTGTACTAGGGTATCAAGTTGCACAATACAGACCTAGGTGTTGCTCTGGAATGCTGGGCTTCCTCTAGTTGTGTGATCCTCAGAATTGTTTAAGCTCTAGAGCCCACCTTGTGCTGAGGCCTGAGAGTTCAGCCTACAGGATTGGAGTTGGGTTAGGGAATTTGGAGTTTTCTCCTAGAGTTAACAGGTGTGAACAACAAGGCACAAGGAGTGAGACCAAAGAGTTGTGGGACCAATCTTCAAGCAGGCCATATTACCAATAGAAGCCATGTGAGAAAGGAAGAGCTGAGAACTGCTAGTAGTAAAGCACACTCTGCTATGAAAATACCTCAGTCCTCTGGAGAAGTGGCAGTCCAAGCACGGCGCATATTTTAAGTCCTGGGTCTGGGCATGGAAGCGCTAGGAAGTACCAAGCATATAGCAAAGCTGTTTAGTTGTACCCCCAGTCTGGCAGAGACTTTTTTTGTGGAGCCCTTTCATTTATACTCCCACTGAGAGCTGGAGAATGGAATGTCCCTTGCTGTGAACTTTTCAGCTACCCACAGTGCTGCTACAAACCTGGATGTCTCTCTGTGACAGCCCACAGAAAGGCAGCAGTGAGACCAACAGTTCAGCACAAGTGCGCTAATGGCAGGGGAGTGGGGATTTTCCCCCTGGTTCCCCCTGTAGTGTCAGCCTCCAGTGCTTGCACTGCATGGAAGCACCTTCTTGATTCACATGGTGGCTGTACCCCATTCTATCACACAAGGGTTTTGCTCAATGATTGAAAACCACTTTCCAGTTGTGGAATCACCTGCTGAGGAAGCAGACCCTTCAGATCCAGGGAGAGTGCCTGTATCACATGTATTCCTAGGACTATGGGAGTCTCCAAACAGAGTGACATGTCACCAAGACAGTTTGACTTCTATTGTTTATGAAGGTGTGTGTCCTTTCTCTTTGTGGAGATGCTGGACCCTGTTCCTTTTCAAAGTTCCTATTTTCTAAATGGGTCTGTTATTGTGCTTGTGGGGAGATGATCTCTTAACAGTCTGCCATCTTGAAACCGAATCCTGCTGTATGCTTTTAGGATATTTAAGTAGCCTTTCAGTTTGTGTGAATTTCACATCACATCTACTAAAGAGTCTCAGTGTCCTTTACCATCACCTTATTAACTCCTAACTTCCCTTGTGCACCTCAGAATCCATAGCTACAGTCTTTTGTCCATTGGATTTTGTTGAGATTGTACATTTGTTTTGTTACATTATATTTCACATGTGAATGGAACCGTCCTGTACTTCTCTTTTCACTTCTGGCTTATTTCCCTTAGCATAATCACTTCTAGTTCCATTAAGGTTGTAAAAAGCCCAGTTTCATATTTTTTTTACAGCTGCATAGCATCCCATTGATTATATACCACAGCTTCTTTATCCAGTCATCTGTCAATAGGTATTTAGATTGTATCTGTGTCTTAGCTATTGTGTATGGTGCATGTATTTTTTTTAATTAGAGTTTTTGTGTTCTCTGAGTATATGCCTAGAAGTTAGATTACTGCATCAAATGGTAGATTGTTCTTCATTTTTTTAAGGTACCCCCATATTGTTTTCCAAAGAGGTTGCAGTAATTGTATTCCCACCAACAGTTTAGGATTCCCTTTTCTCCACACCCACTCCAGAGCTTGTTTCTATCTTCTTGACATAGCCCATTCTCACCAGTGTCAGGTGATATATCTCATTGTGGTTTTTATTTGCATTTCTTTGATGGCAAGTGATGTAGAGCACTTTTTCATGTGTCTGTGGGCAGTATGTTTTGTTTTTCTAAAGACATGTCTGTTCAGCTGTTCTGCCCACTTTTTGAGAAGTAATTTGCTTTTTTGTGAGAGTTTGAGCTCTTTATGTATTTTATATGTCAAGCTTCTTTCTGTCATACATTGTGTAGATATTTTATATTATTCAGTGGGTTGCCCTTTTGTTTTAGTGTTGGTTTCTTTGGCTGTACAGACACCTTTTAGTTGAATCCAGTTGTTCAGTTTTACTTTAGTTCCTTTCGATTAGATTTCTCCTCCCCAAAGACATCTTTGAGATTGATGTCATGGAACATTTTTCCTACATTTTCCTTTATGTATTTTATGGTTTGATGTCTTACATCCGAATCTTTGTTCCATTTTGATATAATTTTTGTGTGTGGCACTAATGAATAATTTAGTTTCATTCTTTTGAAGGTGGCCATCCAATTTTCCCAGCACCATTTGTTGAATAGACTTTATTTCCTCCATTGTATGTTCTTGACTACTTTGTCATATATTAGCTGTCCATGTAGCTGTAGTTTTATTTCTGGACTTTTAATTTTATCCCACTGCTCTTATTGTCTTTTTTTATTCCAATACCATATTGTTTTGATGTAATTATTCTGTGGTATAATTTGAATTTGGGGAGTGTGATTCTACTTTCTTTGGTTTTTTTTTTTGGTTTGGTACAAACTTTAGTATTGTTTGTTCGATTTGTTTGAAAAATGTCTCTGAAATTTTGATAAGAATTACATTAAATGTGTATTTTGCTGTGGCTAAGATGGCCATTTTACTCTATTAATCTTTACATTCATAGGCTTGGTATATTTTCCATTTCTTAGTGCCTTTTTTGTTTTATGAATATCTTTTAGTTTTCAGTGTATAGGTCTTTTTCACCTCCTTTGGTAAGTTTATTCCCAGGTACTTTGTCTTTTTTGATGTGATCGTGAATGGTATTCTTCTTTGTTTTCTCTTTTCTCTGGTTTGTTGTTTGCTTGTAAAAATACTATTGATTTTTGTATTTTAATTTTATATCCTGCCACTTTGCTTATTGTTTCTGTTTTGTGTAGATTCTTTTGGGTTTTCTAGGTATAATATGTAATCTGTAAATAATCGTGTTTTATTTCTTCATTTCTAATTTGGATTCATTTTATGTTCTTTTCTTGACTTACTGCTCTGGCCAGGACTTCCATAGTTACATTGAATAGTAGAGTGTATATCCTTGTCTTATTCTAGATCTTAGGGGAAAAACTCAATTTTTACCATTTACCATATTAACCTTTGGTTTATCACATATGGCTTTCATTATGTTGAGGTATGTTCCTTCTATTCCTATTTTAGTGAGATTTTCTTTATCATGAATAGGTGTTCAATCTCCCCCTACCCCTTCCTGGTCTGGGTCATGAATTGGGTTCTTAAACTTTACATCATCTTTATATTAGCAGTCACCTGAGCCGCAATGGTGTGCCTGGGTATTGATTCATTTGAAATGCTTTTTTTGTATCTGTTGATATGATCATATGATTTTCATTTTTTTCTTTATTAATGTGGTATATTACATTGACTATTTTGTATATATCGAATCATCTTTGAAAATCAAGAATAAATCCCTCTTGGTTATGATGTATTTTTTTTTTTTTGAGGAAGAAGCACTTTATTTTTATTCACATTGCTTGTTCCCCCATGCTGCAGGTCTTGAAACTAGGACCTTGGAATGTATGTGGACTGCACCCAGGGTGTACTAGACCACTAGGCCACAAGGGTGCACAATGATGTTTATTTTTTTAATGTGCTGTTGAATTCACTTTGCCAATATTTTGTTGAAGATTTTTGCATCTATATACAACAATGATATCAGCTTCTAATTTTCTTTTTTGGTGCTTTCCTTTCTTGATTTTGCAATCAGGGTGATGTTAGTTTCATAGAACATATTTGGGAGTTTTCTCTCCTCTTTGATTTTGTGGAATTTGTCTTTAAATGTTTGGTAGAATTCACTAAGGAAACCATCTGGTCCTGTCCTTTTGGTTTTAGGGGAGATTTTCATTAATGCTTTCATTTTTGTGGTTGTGATTGATTGGTTTGTTCAAGTTATCTGTGTCTTGATCAGTTTTGGAATGTTGTAGGATTCTAGAAATCTGTCCATTTTTTCAATATTGGTGAATTTGTTGGTATAGATATGTTCACAGTAATCTCTTAGGATCTTTTGTATTTCTGGAATGTCTGTAGTGATTTCCCTTCTTTCATTTCTGATACTTTTATTAGTGTTTTCTTTTTGAACATGGCTAAAGGTTTATCAATTTTAATTTTTTAAAGAAACATATTTTGTTATGTTGAATTTTTTAATGGACATCTTATTTTTGACTCCACTTAGTTCTGCTCTAATTTTTATTCCTTTCTGAATTTTGGTTTCAGTGGTTCTTTATCTTATTCTTTCACATGTGCATTTTAGATACTTAATTTGAAACTTTTCTTGTTTTTTGATGTGCCCATATTCTATAAACTTTCTTACTAGAAATGCTTTTGCCACATCCCAGATGTTCAGGTAGCTTGTCTCTTCATTTTGGGTTGTTTACAGATAATTTTTAATTTCATCTTTAATTTCCTAAGTGAAACGAAAATTGTTCAGAAATATACTGTTTAATTTCCACATTTTCGTGGTTCTTTCGGTGTTGTTTTGCTGGTTCATTTCTAGCCGGTAGGCTGGGCGGTGCAACATAATCTGGGCTGCTTGCTCATCTGCAGTGTTTTCTGCAAGATCTCAAAGGAACTCATGGAGCATCCTAGGAGGGTGATTTCGTGTGTGGGGGGCTGCTTGCTCTTTTTATGATGCTTCCTCCCCAGGGCCACATTTTTTTTTACTCCCATTAAAAATGTCTTCCCTTGTCCTTTATCCTCAAGTAAGGGCAATCCTTTCTTACTGAACATTATTCCATACCTTTGCCTACTCACCATTCTCATTGGATGGCTCTGTTTCTTTTAGAGTCCCTAACAAATTGGTCTTTTTTTGTTTTCCCAAATGTTCCATTTTCTTCTAGCTGCAATAGCCTTCTACTGACTGATCTCTCACCCTGAGCTCGGCTAAAATTTTACTCACAATTGAACCTCCTCCATTCTCTCAATTTGTAGCACCCTCTGCCCAGGTTCTCCTGTTGAACCTTCACATTTCAGTCCAAGATCACTTCTTGAAAGGAAACATCATTGGTTCTCAGAATAAGATCAGGTTCCCACTTTGTCCCTAGCATGAATCATGCCTGGTACATACCAGTATTCCCGGAACATTTATTGTGTTGAATAAGCAGGTGGATAGATGGATAAATGGGGTATACCAAAGTATTCTGGCATGGATCCCTGGAGGGACTCTGCTTAGGAGAGTAGGGTGGTCAGTGAGGGCTTTGACACACACAAGATTAACCAAAATAGTGCCAGAGGGTTTAAATGAAAAGGTAAGTTCTTAATTTCTAACCCCAGCCCTACTTTATAGAGGCAGCCACTTTTAACTCTCTATTTTCCATTCTTTTCTTGAGCTAGTCTGAGAATTGCTTTGAGTAAGCAGACTATAAACTTTCAAATTCAGCATTTATGAACCAATGGAAGGCAAATGTAGCCGGATACAGAGAGGAGAACAAGCATGGCATGGACTTTTAAATTAGCAAGGATGAACTAGACTGATGGTGGTAAACTTAATGTATTATATACAGATATTGATTTACAATGATGGACACTTGAAGCCTATATAAATGTTACAATGCAATGTTCTTTCAATTAAATTAATTTTAAAAAGTAAATTAGTAAGGATGAAATAGAATCCAGCTTTGTTGGTTCTGGGCTGTGTATGTAACCTTGAGCAGTAGTCTTTGGAGGAATAATCACATTCTTTTGTCTATACAATGAAACAATTAGTCTATGTCTCTTACACTTCTAGGTATCTATTTCTGCCTCTCTTTATCCCACTTCTCCTTTCCTAGGAATGCTTTGAAGAGGACCCAGGGCGAAAATGGATGGACGGCTTGCTCAGTAACCTGGGGTGCCAGACTGGGTCTCAAATAGGGCCCTTCATTGATAGCTACCGCTGTTTCCAGCCAAAGCAGGAGGGAGCCTTTACCTGCTGGTCGGCAGTCACTGGTGCCCGCCATCTGAACTATGGCACCCGGCTTGACTACGTGCTTGGGGACAAGACTCTGGTCATAGATACCTTTCAGGACTCTTTCCTCTTACCTGAGGTGATGGGCTCTGACCACTGTCCTGTAGGTGCAGTCTTGAGTGTGTCCCCTGTGCCTGCAAAACAGTGCCCACCTCTCTGTACTTCTTTCCTCCCTGAGTTTGCAGGCACCCAGCTCAAAATCCTTCACTTCCTAGTTCATCAGGAACAAGATACTATGTTTAAGCAGTCAGCCCTGCAGTTCAGCAATCAAACTCGGGAACAGACGCAACAAAGCAAAGCCCGTGTGTGCTCAACAAGGCCTCGGCCAAGTCAGACTGGCATCCGTAGAGGTCAGAAAAATTTGATGAGCTACTTTGAACCATCTTCTAGCCGTCCTCAAGCTTCTTCTAACTTGCATCTTCCTAGCCTGGGTTCCCGTGTGATTTCAAAGACACCAAAAGAGAAGGTGGTGGCCAAAGTGGTAGAGGAGAAGGCCAGAGCTTCAGATTCAGAGGTCAAGGATGAGAAGGAGGTATGCACCGCATTCTGGAAGTCTGTGTTGGGGGGACCTTTGCCTATGCCCCTCTGTGGAGGCCACAGGGAGCCATGTGTGATGCGAATTGTGAAGAAGCCAGGACCCAACCTAGGCCGCCACTTCTACATGTGTGCCAGGCCCCAGGGTCCTCCCACTGACCCCTCTTCCCGCTGTAACTTCTTCCTCTGGAGCAGACCCAGCTGAACAAACCCAGGCTTAGTGATGTCTGGTATGGTCAACCCTATACATGATCTAAGTCCAGCTCCTTTCTAGGAGGCTCTCTTCTCCCAAGGTCTTTTTCCCTCTACCCTCCCTCCTCAACGATTATTCCTTTTTCTTTCTCTTCCTCCTCCAGAGACTCTTTTTCTCTTTTCTTCCTACCTATTTCAGTCATGAGTGCCTTATGCCTTAAATCTGTGACCCAGTCCCCCACCCCATTTCCCTCCCACCTTCCTCTCAGAAGTATATAGGAACCAGCTTCCCCAGGAAGTTGTGATTTAAACCCCTTTCTTCCTTGCTGGGAAATGTGTTCATGCCTAAATAAAGTCTGTGCCTTTGTTTTAGCTCACTGTGTTGTGTGAACATTTTGGATATGTTCCATGAAGTTGAGTCAGAGATGTTATCTCAGTACTGGTTTGCCAGTTGACTGTATCCTGATGTTAAAACTTCCAGGGAAAGGAGAAGGCGGAATGGTGCTCACAATAAAGGGTTCCAGTAGGTTATAGGGTTCCCTGCACTGTTAAGGTTGGATCAACAAGGGAGGTGGGTGTGATGTGGCAGAAGGCTCAGATGGGCCTCTGTAGCCTTCAACCAGCACATCCCAACTGGTGTGTCCCACAGCTGCCACAACCTGGTTATAGGGTAGAAGACAATGGTTTCCTTAAGCCTTAGAGTTGCCAGGCAAGGCCAGAAATTATGCAAGTGTCAGGAAAGATTGATACTTGGCAAGTAGTATTCATTTACCCAAGTATGCCATGCAGATACTTCATTTGATGTGACCTGGAAAGGTTAAACACTGTCTTGAACAAGTTGCTTGCTAGAGCCAAGTCTCCTTATCTCGGAAAAGGGGACTAGGAAGTCTTGTTCCATAGACGTCCATGGGAAGAGGAATAATGAGGATATCTATTCCCTGTGCTGGAAAATATCTCCAAGGTTTTGGAGATGTACAATTTTCTTCCAGACTGTTTGGTTAAATCTGACTCCATTTCCTGGCTCAGGGCCTACCTGGGGCCTGGATTTCCAAATTTACCAGTTAAGACTTAGTCTTTGGATTTTTGCTGAAACCATTGAGAAAGAGCCATTTCAAATAAAACTGTCAACTGTCTCAGCTCTTTGTGTAACTCATCATGTATATTTTGGCCATTTTTCTCTTTTTGGAACCTCACTTTCCCTGTCAGTAAAATGAGATGGTCAGACCAACAAGTTTCCTCATGGCTCTGCCACTTCACTAAGGGAATGACGTATAGCATAGTTGTCTGTTCTCTGTCCAACAAAGGACTTCAAATGCTGCAGTTTGCTCTTTATTTTCAGACTCTTTGTCAGCTAGAGGTGCACAACAAAGCAGAGGGCAGGGTGAAATCTTAGCTCCAAATGAAGTGCAGGTGGATGGGGATATGAGGCAGCTGGCTGCTCCTCACGCGTAAGTGGTAACATACTGGGGTCCCATATTCCCAAAGTAGGAACGTTCCCATTCACTCATGAGCTCGAAATGCACGGGACGGTTACAAAAATTGCAGGCAGCCATAGACACATCCTGGAGGGGCAGCCCCACCTCAGACCAGGTTTCCAGCAGTTTCTCTGAAGGTGGAGAAGGAAGGAAAAATTGATTAGATCAATCTGGATCTTCTTAACCCCTGGGTCATGGTATAGATGTGCCAAGATACTGATCCCCACAATTCTTCAAGGTGTCTCAGAACTGGAAGTAGCCTTCACTGTTGGGTCCATTGTGTGTCATTACTATTTGTGTATGGCTTCTGTGATGTGTAAAGATTGGGAAGCATTCAACTGATACAATCTGAAATGTTACTGGCCTGGTCTGGAATACTCCTTAAGTATAGGACAATCTGTGACCCCAAAGTGAATTCATTTGCTTGGAAACTCCTAACCTAGTGAGTAAGATGACATTGACAGTAAGCACACAGGATCATCTGTGTTGTGACCTGGGAGTCGGGTACATGTGTGTGTGTGGGGGGATTATTTCTAAAGTGGGTGACAACTCAGAGGAGAAAACATAATCTTACTGTCGAAAGTGCGCAGGACTCTATCTTTTGCTTTTTAATGCTCACTCACTGAGTGATCTCACCTAGTCCCTTGACGTTAAACATCTATATGCAGAGGATTCTGAAATTTTTATATCTAGCCCAGACCTCTCTTCTGAATTCCAGCTTTGTATATTCAATTGATTTTCTGTATTTCCATGTGAATGTCTAATAGACGTCTCTAACTTAACTTTCAGACACCTGAGGCTACTGATCTCCCTACCCTCTGCCAAGTCTATTCTACTTTTAGCCTTACACATCGTAATTGATGGCACTTCCTTCTCTCAGTCCAAAAATTTCAGAGCTTTCTTTTTCTCTCCTATCACATCCTAGCTATCAGCAAATACCATTGATTTCACCTTCAAAATTTGACCACTCCTCGTCAGTACTCTTACTTAAGTCTGAGCCACCATCATCTCTAATATAGAACATTACGGTAGCCCCTTAAAGATCTCCCTGCTTCTACTCTTTGTCCCTTACAGTCTATTCTCAACATAGAAGTTGGAGCAATTCTGTTAAAACCTGAGTGAGATAAGTAACTCTTTGGCTCACATCCTTCAAAAGACTGTCCACTTGAGAGTTAAGGCTGCTGTTCTTCCACTGGCCTACACTGTCATACACTGGCTCCACATTGCCTTTGTTTGCTCAATTTTCTCTTTCCCTCTTGCTTACACCACATTTATTTCCCTGCTTGGAGATACCCTTTCCTTAGATATCTACCCAGCTAACTCCTTTACTTCCTTCATATCTTTGCTCAAATGTCACCTCAGTGGTCTCTATCCTTAATAGTCTGAACACTATTTAATATTACAATCTTCCAAACTAGTCCCTGTTCTGCCCCCTCATAGCACTCCTGTCCCGCCCCCTCATAGCACTCCTGTCCCTCTTACCCTGCTCTATTTTTTCCCATAGGACTTAGAAATGCCATGCTCTATAATTTGCTTGTTTTGTAAGTATTTTTTAATTATCTCCTGCCACTTGAACGTAAACTCCAAAAGGAGAGTGGTTTTGTGTGTTTTCTTTACCACTGGATCCTTGTGTACTACATACAGCACCTATAACTATATAGCACATGGTAAATACTCAATATTTATTGAGGGAGTGAATACAAGGATGCCTGTTAATTCTAGAAGATGAAAGGAAGTAAGAGGAAGGGGTAAGGTAGTGCATTCCAATCAGAAGACAGTGACATTAGTAAAGACCCAGAACTAAGAAAGTAGAACAAAATAAAGGAACTACAAGTCATTCAGAGTAGCTGAAAAAATAAAATGAACGTGACGAAGAAGTGAAGGCATAGAGATCACCATAGTGAAGACATTGAATGTCATGTCAAGGAGCTTCAGCTGTTATGTAGACTACTGGTCTAATATTTTAGAGTATATGTCTAATCAGTTATAAATGTTTTGGCATGTGCCTCTAATGAATGTATTTTTCTTTATATGCTATATACATGTATCATTGTCAATCTCTGTATTAAACATCAGTAGTGTTTAATCTATTTTTTAATAAAAAAGTAAACATAAAATTCTAATAAAATCACGTTACCCTATGTTATGGATCATCTCGCATACCGTACCTTGGAGAATATTGCTCTAGTCAAATACAATAGTGAAGCATGAAGAGGTTTTAAGAAAGATTTCTATATGGTCAGATTTTTAGAAAAGTTCTGCTGTTGTTCAGTGTGGAGAAGATATTAGAAGGAAGCAAGAAAAATGCAGGAAAATAAGGAAGAAATCTCATTGACGTGGATTAAAGAAATGGAAATGGAGAAAAGAAAATGGATTTGTGAGAAACTGTAGACAACCTTTGCAGGAATTCAGGATGCATTGACTGGGGTTGAAGGACTGGTAAATGTCATATTTCTTTCCTACAAAATCCTAACACAAATGAACACTCAGAGAACTGAGAGTACTGAGAACTCTAATAGAAGCCCAGAGCAACTGAGGAAAAGGTCTAGAAGTCTGGATCATTAGCTCAGAGATGTAGTAGACCTGGTGGTTGTATGGAGCTGTAGACAGACGTCCCAGTTCAAAACTAGTAGCTGTGTGATCTTCAACTACTCACTATATCCTTTTATGCCTCTGTTTCTACATTTATAAAATGTAAATTCTGATAATGGCATTTCCATGAGGATTAGATGAATTAGCACATGTGAAGTGTTTAGTAGTTGGCATATAGTAAGTACTGAATAGATGCTAGTGAGCATCATTTAATGATTTTTCATGACTAATTAAATGGATGGCACCTACATATCTTGGCATCTTTGAGCTTTTATTCTGCCTCTGTTCCAGACAAACAGAACAGCTGTTGTCAATGCATGCCCTTTGTTTTCTTGTCTTGAGGTCCTTGCTGGTAGAATTCCCTTATTCTGGATTATCCCTATACCATACTATATGTACTTCAAGGTTCAGGACAAGTACTTCCTCACTCACAAATTCTCCCCAGTTTTCCCCTTCCCACCCTCTAGTCATAAATGAGCTCTCTCCCTCCAGTTCCCAGAGATCTGGAACTCATCATACTGCATCATTACTGTGCATGTCAATATCTGTCTCCTCTGTTCACGCAGTAGAGCTAGTATGAGCACCTGCTCTTTTCCAGGCCCTGTACTGAAAACTACACCCAACAGGAAGCCAGTAAACCTCAGGTGAATTGAGTAAATTGTTAGCTTTCCAGGTAAAACTCCAACTACTTAATCAGTGTACAAACCTCTCATTGCAGTCCCTATCTTGTATTGTCTTTGTAGAATAATAGGCACCCCCTTTCACACTCCATTCCTACTGTCCTTCGTTCCAGTAACTCCTGCTTTTTGTTTTGCTATATCCAGCTGCTCCTCAGCTTCCTCCTTGCCTTTATTCGTGCTCTTCCCTCTGCTGGGAATACCCCTTTCACACCCTTTCTCCTTTTCTAATACCACTCACCTTGCAAGACTCAGCTTAGGTGTCACCTCTACTAGGAAGCCTGTCTTGAATGTCACAGGTTGGTTCAGGCTCCTCTTCTCCCACAACTCCTCATGTACTCTTTGTTGAACTCTGATTACCCCTTGAAGTCATTTTTTGTGTCCACTATGGTCTCCCCAACCAGTTTTGACTTATGACCTTACTATAGGATCCAGCACAAGATAGATTTTCCAGAAATATGTATTTCAGCTGAATGGCAGCCATTCTCTCAGTCTTCAGATCCTGAGACCGAAGGGAGGGAGAGTGTTATTGGCACCCATTTTGAGGACTTACCCACAAAGTCATCCATCATCTGAGGGCTGTGGTGGGGGGAGGGTGCAAGACGCAACAGCTCCTCACCCCTGGGAACGGTTGGGTAATTGATGGCCTGCACATAGATTCCATGCTTGGCGAGCAGGAGGTCACAGATCTTGCTGTTCAGTGCTGCATCACCCACCTGGGCTCAGAAGAAAGGTCTATCAGTATTTGCCATTATCACCAGCTCCATTAAGCAGGTGGGGGGAACTAAATCAAGGAATAGCACTGAAATTTGGGGTAGATTTTTAAAATAAGGGACTTAGTGGTGACTCCAGAATTTCTGTCAAGGATTTGCTGAGAGGCAGCAATTACATTTGAAGGGACTGGGGTTGAAGCTTCTTAGAGCAAGCACATTGGTTTTACTTAGCTGACTTGTTACTCTGGGAGTGATTCTGGGTACGAAGATTAACACCGCCCCTCCCACTGCCAGCAACCTTTGGGGTGTTGTCACTAGGGTAATTAAAAAATAAAAAATATGTATTTATAAAAGCCATCTTTCAAGGAAATATTGGATTAGCTCAAGGAATAGTAACTCTCATCCATAAAGCAGTCACAAAAGTGTTTTCCCACAACCCATCTTACCAACATCACAAATGGATACAATTAAGAAAGAAGTATTAGTTCATTTTTAAAGACAGTAAACATTCATAGTAGAAATTCCAAAATAGCAACTCATTCCATGACTTGATTTTACATTTTCTGACTTCAGTCCTTAGCAAGATATGTTTTATACCATAACCATACTGTACACATTACACATGCACATGCATATATGCTTATACAAAACTGAAACAAATTTCTCATAAAATGATACTCTTATAATATGTGTGTTGTACTCCAACATTTTCTATTCCATTTCTTCTATTTTTTAATGCTAGTCATAACCCATTAAGCTCCACAGTTTGAAAAACACTGAATTATGGGTACTCAATATTGTGAGGCTCAGGTACTCTAAGAGACATGAGATAATAACTAATGCAAAAAAAAAAAAAAAAGATAATTGAGAATGACTTGTTACTCTTTTTAAAGGCTAAAAAGCTGACAATAAGGAGACTGGTTAGTAGAAAAACAGTGTTGGTGGCAAAAGCAGGTGTTGAAATAGGTGGGAAGATAATGGCAGATGGGGCCTCTCACCCTGATGGGGATGATGTGGCTGGGACAGGGGATGACAGGAAGGCCCCTGTCCATTAGTAGTTGGCGCATATGCTTGACGTTGCGCTGGTGTGCCCGCCTCAGGGCTTGGCCCTCCTCTCCCTTAAGCAGTCGCACAGATTCCAGAGCCCCAGAGAGCACCATGGGGGGCAGTGAAGTGGTGAAGATGAAGCCTGCAGCATAGGAGCGCACCATGTCCACCAAGTCACAGGTGCTGGCAATATAGCCACCCACACAGCCAAACGCCTTGCCTGGAGACAGAGAAGAAGGAGGATGTTGTACAGACCCTGTTATCATTCGCCGAAGGCACAGGATCATGCTCCAGGTAATATAAGAAACTGTACAAAGTGGAATCTCAAGACTCCCTTCCCAGGCCTATGCTCATCTCTCTTGTTCAAGAGAAGGCAGACAGAACTGATAAGTCTGCTGCTTTGAGATAGGACTTTCAAGACCAGTCATATGCAATGACTAGATAGGCAGGAACTGGGTGGGGACCTTCAGCTGGTTAGGGCCAAAGGTGGAGCTAAGATGAAGGTTGGGGTTGGTGTATGGGAGGGGTTTAGGACCACAACTCTTCATTTACTGAGTTTAACCTGGCAATTTGAGCTAGCTCAAGGGATCTCAAAAAACCCTCCCAGACTCCCAGCAGCTCTGCAGTGGGGTGGGATTAGAAGGAGGGAATCCTGGAGCAGTAGCCTGGGACTGTGAATTCTACCCAAATAGTTCTTGTTGCTTTGGAGAGGAGGAAGAAAAGAGTTTTGCTGGGTTCCTCTTTCTAGATTGTATTTAAGGGCAAACCAAAGCATTCACTTACCAAGCGTTCCAGAGATGATGTCAATCTTGTGCATAATTCCATCACGTTCCCCAATTCCAGCACCGCGGGACCCATACAGTCCTACAGCATGAACCTCATCCACGAAGGTCAGAGCCCCATATTGGTGGGCCACATCACATAACTCCTCAAGGGGACAGATGGCACCTGAACAAAGCCAAGTAATAGGAGAGAAGTTGGAGATCATAACTCTTCCCCAACTCAATCTCCTGTATGGAATTTACCACTATAGCTAGTTTGGGATGGAAGAGGGATAAAAGATGTGCACCCTTTGTACTTCTTATATGTATGGAGTACTTTCACTACACCCTACCCAAGCTGCTGTGTGTGTGTGTGTGCAAGTTCATGTGTGTATCTTTGTACCCACCCCTGCCACAAGTTGGTATAGTTCCACCTATGGTTGGCACTAGGCTAATGTGAAATTTGTTTGAAAAAGAGTTTACTTTTCTTCCAGATTAATATAGTGCTGATTTCAGATCCTTGCATCCCCACAGGCAGGTGCTATTGGCAGCCCTGCCAGCGTTTTCTCTTCATCGGCCCTCCTTGTTTCTCTTTCTGACTTTCTGTCACTGTCTCTTTTTGTGGCTGTTCCCATCTTTGTTTTGCTGTCACTCTGTTTTTCTCTCTCCTGTCACCTTCCTCCTCCCTCTCTTTTCCCTTCCCTCCCTCATTCTTTCTCACTGTCAGTGTGCCTGTCTACCTCTCTGCTTCCTTTCTTCTACTTCCTTTCTTTGTATCTCTTTATGAGTTTGTGCCTCTTTTGTCTTTTCTGCGTCTCTGTCACACATAATTCTCTCTTCTGTCAATATTATAACTCAATGACACCATCTCACAGACTCAGTTTCAATCTGTTGAGTGAAAATAGATTAGCAGTAATATCTTCCATACAGATTAATCACTTCCCATGTTGTTCTAGATATCTTCAGTGTTGATAGCTGTCAACTGTCTATGAATCTCATACACATACTTTGTGGCCATCCTGCATATACAAGAACCCATACCTTTTACCATTCTCCATCCCTGGAAATTGATGAAATGCAAGGACTTGGAATAAAAAAAAAAAAAAAAAAAAAAAAAACTTCTCTAGGTAGAAATAGCATCTCCAGGCCAGGATTAAAGAATGTGAGCAACTGGAGGACAAATGAGGGGAGCCAACCATGGGAGGTGGAGCCTGAGACAAAGAAGATAGTGTGATGGCTCAAGCATCATTTTAATGGGAAAAAATTTGGCCTCAGGATTGACAGTTTAGGCAGAGTTTCCACCAAAAGTATAAAGAAGCATTAATTTACAAATGTGACAAAATAGAATGGTCTCAACATGATTTCCACTGGAGAAATAGTGATTTATAGCAGTCTCTGTGGTAGAAATATAATGATGGGATGATTTTACTTTATTGTTAGTTATAGAAATGTGGCAGTAGGGATGCTAATAAATTCTTCTCATATATTAACTAATTTAATTCTCCCAGCTACTCTATTATTATCTCCTTCCTTTTTCAAGTAAGTCCATGTGACAGTGTTAAAACCGTGAAAAGACAAACTAAAGAGTAGGAGAAATAATGATTTTAGAAATATATAACTATGTGTAAAAGTTCAACTCTCAAAAACTCAATAACAAAAGAAGCCAATCACAAAACAGTCGAAATATCTGAACAGGTACTTCACTAAGAAGATATACAGGGCATGCCCTGATGGAGTAGTACTGAAACACAGAGCAATAAAAACTTGCCCAAGCTAGTAAGTCGTCAGGCTGAGATTTGAGCATGGATAGTCTGCTTCCACAGCCCATGTGTTGCTATTACATGAGGCCAATGGTATTTATGTTGGCTAAATCAGAATACTATGGACTCTCATTTGTTTTATTTGGAAAAGTTACAAATTAAAATGAAGTGATAACCTCTTCCCTTTAGCAAATCTAGAAAGATGATACCTAAAACACATAATTTCTGCTTAAGAGGAACAGCAATAGAATAATTAAGGCGTTGTTTCAGTTGGCAGGAGAAAAGGTATAGTTGGGTAAAGGTAATCTATTTCTATTTAGAGCATAATAAATGGAAAGACTTCCATCATATGTAGTTCTTACAACCTTAATTTTTTTTCTTGAGGAAAACTGAGGCTCAGAGAGTTAAGAGTTTATACAGACCGTAAGTGCCAGAGATAAGATTTGAACCCAGGTCTGTCTGACTTGAAATACTGTTTTGATTACAGTGCTTCATACTGAACCTTGAAAAAACTTCCAGGCAATGATTTGTGAAATTATCCTTTTCAGAAACCAGACACTGTGATGATTGATTTATACCTCATTTCAAATGGAGGGAGTTTCATGTGAAGAAATGAGACACATATGTCTTAAGGTGTAAATAATCGCTTTGGCGCCAATTTACTGAGCCACCCAAGACAAATTGGGTGCTATCTTTAAACTTTAGTTTCTTGACCTTCAGTGTAACAGCTGCCTCTATCCTTTGATATTTACTAGCTGTGTGACCTTGGGTAAGTCATTCACTTGTTTCTGTTTCATATAAATAAATAGAAAGAATGACTGCATCTACTGCATAGAGTTGTGAATATTAAGTGAATTCACACATATACCACTAAAATTTTTCTTGACATGTAATATTCTGCGTTAGCTCTTGTAATTATCTTCATGGGTTTTGTGAGACCAGTATTAGTAAACATAGACTCACACATATACATACCATCCATGGAGTGAACAGTCTCAAAGGCCACAATTTTTGGTGTCTGAGGGTTAGACTTCATTAGAAGTTTCTTCAGGTGGTTAGGGTCATTGTGCCGGAAGACAAATTTGACAGCTCCACTGTTGCGGATACCTTGGATCATTGAAGCATGGTTGCCAGCATCAGAGTAAATCTCACACCCTGAAAGACCAGATGCATAATTTTTCTTAAATTTCTGTCCCAGTTTTCCCATTTCATCTTCAATTCTGATCTCTTAGGGGCAGGGAGTCAACCTCCTTCTCCCTCTGAAAACTCTGTTCTGCAACCCTCTAACCTCTTCGACTGAAAGAACTTCCCAACCCTACAATTCTGACTCCTACACCCACCCTTTCATCCAGTCATTTTTAACCCTGATCTAGCTTCTGACTATTTGTGGGGTGGAGGAAATATTAATTTTCCAAGAAGCACTAGGGTCTCCTAAGCACAAGGCCTGTGTTGCTTCTCCCAGAAATGTAAAGTCTAGCCTTGGAGAGTACCCAGAGAATACTTGTTAATTTGGATTGATGTTAGATACTTCCCACTCAAGATGAATTTCCACCTCTTCCAGGTAGTGTCTTTCTGTTTACAATTATAGGGTGGATACTTTGACATAAGCACATGGTATGTCAAAGCTATAAGGGCCACTAATGACCATAGAGTCTAGTCCCTTCACTGTAAAAGTGAATAAGCTAAGGTCCAGATAGGGGGAGACATTTCTCTAGACATGAGGAATACAGGGCTTTTTACTCAGCAATACTGGGAGGGGAGGTGGCAGTGGGAAACTGGTGGAGGGAGGTGATTGAATAACCCCTCCCCCTAATTTCACTAACATCATTAGAGTAAGGGATCATTTCTCCTTGAGGAAATCATGCATGGCTTCCTGGAGGACTTACCTTGAAGGACAAGTAGACAGAGCAGGAACCACATCTTTTTATCTTTCTGTCTCTGGTACTCAGTATAAGGTTACATATACAAATAGATGCTAAGTAAACATTTCTGAGTGAATGGATGAATAAACTAATTCATAAGTAAGTGAATGAATATATAATGAATATATTAATGAATAAAAGAATGAGAGGAGGGGTAGCAAAAGATGAGGCTGGAGAGGTAGGTAGAAGCCAGATTATTGAAGGCTTTAAGAAACCATCATAATAAGGGGTTTGAATTTGGTTGTAAGAGCAATGGTTATGTATTGAAGGGTTTAAAGTAGGGGTGTAACACCAATAGGCCTGCACTTTTTAAATACCTGCCATGAGTAATAGGTTGTAGGAGGGCAAAGGCGAAATCAAGAAAATGCTGTTGGTTTAGGCTATGATGGTGATGGTGGAAATGGAAAGAAGTTGAGTTATAATGGTTGAGGAGATGCTTCACTGAAAAAAAATATCAATTGGGTTTAATTGGAGTTATATGTGGCCTGAGAAAAAGCTGTGTAGCTGTGTGGATATTTATAGTGTGCTGAAGAATCAGCAGGAAGTGGGGATGTGGATAACGAATGTGGAGATTTCTCTCAAGCAATTTGCCCATTAAGGGAACAGAGAGAAGGGGCATTATCTAGAGAGTGATGAGGGAAAATGTTATATTTTTGTGATGCAAGAGACTTTACATATTTAAAGGGAGGGTGCTGAAGATATAGGAGTGAACTGATAGACCAGGGTTCCTGAGGAGGTAAAGGGGAATAGGACACAGAGCACCAGCAGGATTTATCAACAAGAAAAAGGCACCAATGTGAATGGAGAGAATAATGAGGGGAGGACATGTGGGGCTGCTCAGAAGCTTGTAGGTAGTTTGTGGGAAGTATCTGAGGACAGTGATGTCTGGGGTCTTCTATTTTCAGTGAGGTAGGAGGCAAAGTTATCTGCTGTGGGTGAGGGGGAGATGGAGATGTAGAAAGGCTGAGGATAATACGGTTTTGCAAAGCTACCCTGAAGACTTGGACAGATGACCATGGAAACAGAATTGCCAAGAAGTGTAGAGGACCCAGTAAATATTAGGGACCATAGATTTTCAGTGGCTCTCACCTGCACAATTATATAAGTCCAGGATTAGCATAGAGAAGATGGATAGTTGTATTTATCTGAGGTTGGGGTTATGATGGAAGGACAGCAAGGCATATGAATTGAGGATATTATTGGCCAGAGAGTGAAAAAGTAGGGAGACAGGGTTTGGTGTACAAGTGAAGGGACTGGTTTTAGGCACAGGGAGATAACTGCCTTCAATTGTGAAAGGAATAAATGAAAAAAATCACAGATGAAAAATCAGATTAGCTTGTAGGTTTGATGGGTATAAGTTAAAGGAGTTCCTCTTTGGTAACTGGTGATTTCTGCTTTTTGTGATGTAAGGATGTGAGGTTGTTTGCTAAGACTTGAGGAGGTAGTTGGAGGTTTTAGAAGGGAGAAGAAAGTTTGAAAAAGCTGATGTGGAGACATAGATAATGTGTATGTGTATGAGGGTTAAGAGCCCAGTTGAGTTGGGAGGTAACAAATTTATGGTGATGCTAGTCTGTGAGTTTGGGTAATGTTCCTTAATAGTGGACTTCAGCTTATGTGCAGAAGGGGAGAAAACAGAGATATAGTTAACTTTGTGTGTTTGAAGATATGAAAGGCAGGTAAGAAGGAGGGGAAATGAAAGCAAATGACTCAGTTAGTGGGAAGGAGTGATGAGTCATTGAGACTAAATATTTAGTGCAGAATAGCAGCCCTGAACAAAGCTCAAGCCCCAGGCTTACCTGGGAGGATTTTGGCCAAGGTGAAGAGAGTAGAGTCATTGGCCACAAAGCAGGAAGAGAAGAGCAGAGCTGAGTCCTTCTGGTGCAGCTCAGCCAGCTCCTGCTCTAGCTCCACGTGAAACTTACTGGTACCTGAGATGTTACGGGTACCACCAGCTCCAGCTCCGTGACGCTGCAGGGTCTCCCTGGCCAGGATAAAGCAGAGGGGAAGGCAAAGAGAAGAAACCTTTGTCAGACACTGAGGACCTGTGTAGGACCCTGCTTCCTTGATGGGGGTCAGTATTGACTCAGTGAGGCTATAAGAACTGTGCTCTATGTGACTAAATAGAGGTCAGGATGGTAAGAATGGGGGAGTATAGGCCCTCCTTTTGCTGAAGGCATGCAGGGATAGAAGAAGTAGCTAGGTTAATCTTGACTAGTTTGGAAGATTTTCTGGAGGAAGTCATACAGCATCTCTGGCAATATTCATTTCATATCTAAAGCTTATGTAGAGGGCCATGCTTAGTCTCCTATTCTCTCCTCCACAACACCAGACATCTAAAATTTTGAAAACTCTGTTTTGTTTACTAACTGAGGATTGGATATGCCAGAGTATTTTGGACAAAAAAGGATGGTGGGTGGAACCCACTTTTCACTGTTCACTCTGCCTTTTCCTTTTATCTGTAGCTTTGACTCCTCTTTGGATGTATCCCCATAATTCATGACCTAGATCCTACTACTCACTGCGTGGCTTGCAAGACCCGAGGGTGCCGACTCATGCCCAGGTAGTCATTACTGCACCAAACAGACACATCCTTTGAGGTCACAAATGCCTCAGAGAAATGTTGAGCAAAGGGATATGCATCAGCCCAGCGGTTCACAGTCTTGAACACACGGTAGGTGTGGTCCTGTTTCTTCTCCATGATCTTGTCCCTGAAAAACTGCTCGTAACTAAAGACATGGTTCCCTGCAGGAGTAGAGATGAGAAGGAAAAGAATTCTTTTTAAAATTTTTTAGTTGAAATAACTTTGCATTAGAACATATAAGGTTCAGGAATGCATCACTGTAAATCAACATCTGTGTATACAATATTAAGTTCATCACTAAAAGTTCTCGTCTATCCTTCACCATATAATTGACCCTTTTTACCCAATTTACCCATGCAGCAGATCCCTTCCCATTGGGTAAACACTAATTTTTTTACAGTCCAAAAGTTTATTTTAGCTTTATTTCGTTTATTTGTTCATTTTTTTTAGTTCACTTGTTTGCTTGATTTCTCTATGTACAACAAATGAATGAAATAATATGGTATTTGTCTTTCTCTACCTCACTTATTTTACTAAACATAATACTCTTTCCATCCAAAAGGAATTCAGTTTAAATCACTTCCTAGCTTGTGCATATTTATTCTTGCTATTGATTTTGAGTTCTCCAATTCTCTTTCCATTTATTCATGTATTTGATATGCCATTAAATTATTGGGTAACAATAAATCTACACAGGTTCATTCAACTACTCATTTGCTTACTAACTTGCCCATTCACTCAGTAATTTATTCCCATATCTATTTAGGTTTTCTACCCCTGATATGGCATCATCTCTTTTCTAAACATTAGGCCTTCTTACTTGGAATCACTATTTTCCATTTCAGCAGAAAGAGTATTGACAGAGCTAGTTTCTAGTCATTGCTTTCACACTTTCTAGTTGTGTGACCTTGAAGCCAGAGAACTGGGCAGTACTGAGAAGGAATGTGAGATTCATTGGCCATGAAGACAGGAAGAAAAAGAAGAAAGCATGTGCTGTCCTCTTTAAACTCAAAACAAAATATGAAAAATCTGTTTATGAAGTAGGCAAGCCTTCTGCAGAGAAAAAAACATTCTGCAAAGTAAGCACCTACTTGCCTCCCTGGGTGGATATTCCTACATCAGGAAATGTCAGGAATCATACTTTTCTCCAACTAAAGCTTTTTATTGGGAGATAACTGAGGCAGCCACCCTGTATTTTGAACTTGGGAGGTAGATATTGGGCAGTGCATCTTCTTTTATTTTCTGAATGTCATTGGGATTCGATTTTTGAAAATTTTACCCTTAATTATTTCCTAAAAGGGCCCATGAAAGATGACAACTCTAAATTGTGATTATATCAAGTTGTTTGCACCGTTTGAGTGGGATTCTATACCCTTCTGAAGGATGTGTCTGCTTCTAACATTTTCTCTTTTATGAAAATTCAGATTTTCATACAGTGGTATTGCTTAAATGGGGAAGCCCAGTGTTTCAGGACACTGGAAGAGAGGAGACAACTCTAGAGGGCTCATCTTAGACTGAGAGCTAACACAGGAGTCTGTCCATGTTTGTGTGCTGGGGAGGGTGCATTTCAATACAGTCTAAGTTACTGTCTACTATGGTCCCTTGAAAAAGACCGAACTTCCCATCATGGGATGTATACTAGTTGTCCTTGGATTAACTTAGTTCAGGACTGTGAGTTCAACCATTAGGAATAGAGGTTGGGTGTCGTGGAACCTAACTCTAACCTGTCTTGAAAGTCTTCACATCCTCCTGGACTTCTGGGGCCGCCTTCTGCACAATCTTGCTCTTCCCATCCTGGAGTTCTGACAGCATGAAGGGACAGTGACTCTTGACCCAAGACGGAGAATCTATACAAAGGTTCAAAATGTAAGTGGCAATGCATTTTTAGCCATAAGCTCAATTTAACAATGATTACTGAGACTATTCCAGAGCTCTACCTTAGGCTGTGATGGGTACTGAGAGATAGATAAGTCTGGTCTCTGTGTGAAGGGAAATCCTAAGCTAATTGGAATGGTGCACACTGAAGATACATTATGAATAGTGATGGAATGGGAGGGAAGACACTAGCTATGGAAATCTAGAAGAGGGAAGGAACATTACCTCAAATTAGAATTGGATAGGAGGAAGGTCTAGGCAAGCAAATGATAAGTATAAGATACTCTGGTAACGGGTATGGGAAAGAATCATTTGAGAGGAGCAAATTTTTAGAAGCATGAGACAATAGAGTTGATCCAGACAATTTTACTTACTTTCAGTTTGACTGGAATATAGAGTGTGAGGGACTTTAGAGTGAAACTCTTTCTAGATATATTCGCATAAGTCAGATCCTAGGTATATTTTAAGACCCAGCTCATTCTGTCTTGATACATTTCACATTAATCTTTCCAACTGTTAGGCAATGATAGCTAGTATGACTTGGAATCTTGTCTCTAGAACCTAGGTATTCTACCGCACTTGATAGTAGCCTCTTCTTACCTCCTCCAGCCTTGGTTGCCTTAAGATGGATTTGAGAACAGGCCGGTCCTTGGGTGGCCAGGATGGGGCAATGTCCAGTACCAAACAGGAACTGATGAGCCTTAATCACCTTGCCCAATAGAACTGTGGGGCCCCGGGCAAGCACTGGGCAGCACTGTAGCAACACAGCTGCTGCCACCATCTTGAACCCAAGTCCTGCAGAAGATGTTGGGAGAGAGATTCTATCATGAGAGGTTGCCAAAAGCTAAGAGTCATTGTATGTTTGATTCTTTGCCTTTAGTTTTCCACTCAGTGCTTGTTGCTCTCCTTAAAGATTTCCTTACTTTCATTACAGGGTAAAAACTTTCCTAATGTTTAAATGTATTAACTGAACATCTGAGAGGATGAAGTAGGAAACTGACCATTAGACAAGGGGTAAGGGACAGTTCCGGCTGGAGATTAGAAAGCCTGAATTCAGACTCAGTCTCTGCCATTGACCCCCTCTGTGATAGTAAGGATCATTGAAGTCTGATTGTGCATGGCAGGATGAGAGTTGACAGCCCACTAACTATTTGATTAACACCTAAGTCCAAGAATCTGTCTAAGAATATTAGTCAGAGTATTTCCTGAGAAAGCTTAGCCAGAGAGGAAGAAGGAGCTTGAGGCTACATGTACCAACTTAAATCGAGTCAGCGCAGACTGAGCTGTTATTTTACTATCTTTAGAGTAGGTCCTAGCTTTTGGAAAAGTACAAATAGAGAGGCAGTGAAAGTAAGACTCAAGGGGTTTGGAAAACATGCCCATTGGTAAATGAAGGCTAATACACAGGAGGAAGAAAGATGAGGGGGAAAAAAAGCCAACTATACATAGTAGGCATTCAATATATATTTGTTGGGTTTGGGAATAAATAATAAATAAGAAGGGACTCAAATGGAGGAAAGAGAAGGTAAGTAGGGAAATATTCAAAAGAAAAGAAAAATGAGGAAAGATAAAAGGAAGAAAATGAGAGAGAACAAAGGTACAGTGGTGGTAAGTGATGAATTTAGAACACAAATTGTGGGAGACAAAGACATCAAAATCAAAGGGAAAGGGGCCAGAATAGTGTTAGGGACAGAGGGGAAGAGGAGGACTAACTAAGAACAAGAAGCAAGTAAAGAGGATGATGGGAAAGGCAGAAAGATAGGGGAAGAGACTGAAACTAGAAAAAAGTAGAGAGGGAGAGAGAGGGAGAGGGGGAGGGAGGAGAAGTAGAGGGAGCACATAGAGGTAGAGATAGACACAGAGAGCCACAAAAGACATGAGGAAA